>CAJQUW010007509.1:0-147811 GCA_907163375.1 Prostheceraeus crozeri
TGCTGCGATGGTCAGACGCGGCGAATTAATGCATGCAGTATTGTGGCCGATGTAGGGCCTAAGAAAAGATAGTGTGTTGTTATCCACATAACGTTAGTTATAGCACGGATGTTCCATCTCAGTCAATGAACTATATCGAATTAATATCAAATGTTTATTGGACATTTATGAACCCTCCTTTCATATGATATGGTAAAACCATGCAATCTAAACTACATAGAAGTGTATTCCTAAATTTGATAAGGTAAAACCGTGTAGTTAAAACTGCATAGCTTTTATTTAACATACTCGAGAAAAGACACTTGTCTTACAAACAACTTGTTCATGTAGTTTAAACTGCAGGTTTATCCTCTATCAAATTATGTACAGTCAATAAAGTACACGGTTTATCAAATTTGTAACTTTTTTGTTATTCATTTTCATTGACACATATTTCTTGTGATCTGTATCTGCATCAAGAAGACTGCGAAAATGACATGATAAGTAAAAACCATGTAGTTTAAACTACATGGTTTTGCCTTAACACGGCCGCAGTTTTGGAAGCTATTCTCCTGCTGATATTCCAAAATCTATGGTATTTCAGCGCAATGACACTTGCAGAGATGAAATTCTTGCTCGATTGACAAAGCTATGGCGGACTGACCAGCTATCAGCCAAGGGGAAGCACAGTAAGTATATCACTCCAAAATGGAATAGCCAACACACCCAAATCCAAGACTGATGCCAGATACGTATTGTCAAGAGCACGAGGAAAACGATGATATAATTTTTATGCGAATCCGACTGATAGTAGCAACCGTATTCCAGAAAAACAGTACGTCGTTGCGAGAGACAGCATGAACAGGACCGTCACGATGAGATACATACATGTAATAATGAATCAATGAGCTATGTATGTATGTATATACAGTCCGTTTCCTAAATCGTTGCAATACCCGAAAAGCTCTTTTATCTCTTGCTTATTCTCATCAAATTTAACCGTAAGCTGCTTGAACTGGTGTAATTGATTACTGAACTTATTCACTTGGTCAGCCGAGACACTTGCTTGGTTTAGGAAACAGTGTGGTGTGCCTAATTAAATGAAGCAATTAGTGATAAAAGTTTAACGTCCTCATTTTACTAGGTAATATCGGAATTTCCAACAGTATACAAATAATGATTAGAATTTGATCTATCAGTGTTCACCATCAGAGATGTCGTTTAAGTTAGCAACAACTATTTGATTCGTAAATAGACAAGAAGAAAATACAACGATAAAAAGGAAGCAAAGGACGAGACACTAGAAGAAAACTTTACAAGTAATTCACTTCGGATAGTTCTTTGGATGCGGTGAAGCAGGAAGTCACACTGATCGCGTTTCATCTTTGGATGGCGAGACTAAGTCTTTGCTTCAAGAAGGCAGTGGATCGAGGGTCGCCGTTCGTCTCTTGAATTCTCCTCCCAATTATTCCGATCAGTGCCCTTGCATCCATTCCCCATGCTCCAAATGTTTCGATTGCCACAGGACAGAATATATTGGAGTGACTCAAGCATTCGTACTTCCTTCTCTTCTTCGTTTCAGCGTACGTTGCCACTCTTCCGATGCCTTGACATGAGAGCTGAATGTTGCTGTCAGCGAGCGAGTCAACACACGTAAAATCCCACACCAATGGGCGACCGTGGCTCCATGGGATCAGTGTAGCCCCATCTGGGCGCTTGCCGTCCTCCCGGCTCAGTCCCACAAGTTCGAGGACAGCGAGGATCCCGGCGGAGACCAATGCTCTTCTGATGATATCGTTCGCCTCGTGGTGTCGTGCCAAGCGTACTGCATTAAACCGACAACTTAAGCCATGAGTCCCGTACTTGTCCACCTTAGCTCCACATTTGCACACATGTGGAACACAAACTGGTGCTCCAAGCCGAAGAGCCACCGCGATTCGCAACTGTTCGTTTTGGAGCTTTAGGCCAAGTGACTGAATAGGGACCGCCATTAACCAAGCCCCAGAGTCAGATGATGAGACTGCCAACAATCGGCTTCTTGATTTCGCAGGTAGGTCGCCGTTAAGCAGGTTCTCAACCTCCAGCTTCACGATTGGAGAGTCCCAGCACTTCTGTCTTTTCCGATTATCATCGGACGGCTGCAAGGCGTTTGGACACTTCCTTTCGCATTGCTCTATGGCCTCCTGGAGATTCGTATCAACTGCATCGTCGAGTGGGCCTAGGATGGAAGATTTGGACTCGGCCACGCTGTATGACGAAGCCAGGTAGGCTGGTAGAGACAGATCTGTGGCTCGACGTAGACCAAGGCCACCATCGGCAACAGAAAGAAAGGCTTGTTGATGTGAAGCAGGTGAAAGAGAACAATTCAAAATTTCCTCCAAAGAGAGTCTCTGTAAGTCATCGAACTTTATCAAAATTTGCGGGTAACGGTAAAAAGGAAAAGTTCGCAACAGGTACAAAAATTTTGGTATGCTAAAACAATTTCGCAGAAGATAAAAACTTTCATGTGCTTCCATATCACAGATACGATGTATCAAGTTGCTCAAACAATGCAACTTGTCATTGAAAACTTCTTCTGCAGCCTCCGAAAAAAGAGGAGATCCCTGAAGTGACAAACTTGACTTGTCAATTGCCTTCACGTGTTCGAATAAAGCAGATGAGTTATTCTCAAAAAGACAGAATGGATCATACAACTCACATTTAGAAAAATTCAGCTTCAGGCCAAGCTGATTTTGGCTATCTAAAATTGTCTTCAAATCGTCTATCACGTCTGTCATGGAACCAGCAATGCATCCATCATCAAGATACCAACAGTTAATGTCACTTTTCAACTGCTTTACCATATTGTGGAGCGCCAAGGAGAAAAAGAAGGGACCAATGGGGTCACCTTGTTGAACTCCCTCAACAGAAGGGACTTCAAGATCTTCATAAAACAAGGATGATGGGCTTCCATACAACTGCCAAGCAAAAGAAAATAAATTTGGAGTTTCAGACTTGATACAACTCAAAACAAAATCTCTGCGAACAGTGTTGAACGCATTTTTAAAATCGATTTTCAACATAACAAAGTTTTCGTTTTTAGAAAGTCTTGAATCCAAATATTGGCGAATCGAGTGGACAATGGTTTCAGCTCCGTTAGAGGCACCCACGCCTTGTTGATGGGGAAGGAAATCCTTGCCAACAGCATGAATATCATTTCTGGCTACCAACTTGCTTGCTATTCTGCGATACACATTTCCGACAGCAATGGGGCGGATGTCGTCATTTGTCTTCGACAAGGCGAAAAGAGACGCCCCATACAGATATGAAATTACCTCTTGAGGCACCTCGCCACGCAGCATTAGATTGCACAAATTAGTCAGTGCAGTCAGGAGGCGATTCGCAGGTTCTCCAACAGATTTAGCCAGCATGTCCTTTAAATGCTGAGGTTCTAGCAAGTCTGGGCCGCCAGCCGATCCGGGACGAAAGTTAGAAATGGCTTTTCGGACTTGGTTGGTGGTACATTGCAGAGCACTAGCGGAATCATCATTCTTTGGAGGCGATGGTAGGGATGTTTCAGGGTGGCTTTGTGGATGCTTTTCCTTCAGCTTAGTCAAAGTGGACTCATGGTTGGGTGACAAGGATTCGTCAGATGCAATGACACGAATAGCTCCTTTGATGTCACCTCGCTGAATCTTCCGACTAGCAAGCTTCACACGGTTCTTGTCCGGGTTCAATGCTGGTTTCCTGCTTGGTCTGATGCTAAGCTCCACATCACGCAAGGGATCACTGAGATATGTCTGAATAAGTCTGTTAACATGCGTTGACAACGAGACTTGACTGTTTCCATTTGCCGGAGGCTTCAAAAAACAACAAGATGGGAATCTTATTAAGCCTCTCCATGCTTCAACTGAATTGTTTTCACATACTTTTGAAATCAGAGTACAGAGGGCAGAAGCAGCGTGAACCCGAGATCCTTTGGGAATGTGATACAACACTGATCCGCGACGAAACCTCTTGTAATCGGAAGCCAGTGCTTCCCGGTCGATCTCCTGCTCAGACTCAGACGATGTGCCGTCGACTTGGACAGTCGAATCAGTCTGGTTACCAAAGTGATTGGAACTTGAGACTTGTTGGTCGGCATGTACACATTGGTGTCTCCTTTTGTTGCTAAAGTTGCGGCGACATGTCGAACATATGAATCGATTGAAGTTGGTAAAGAAAGCTTCCAGGACACAATCATTCTTCATTCCTCACTAATCACTCATAATTACCCGATTAACCAAATTCAATGGCACTCTATGGTATTCTATGACACGCAATGGGAGTTCCATAGCACACCTTAACATTCAATCGAACTCTATTGGATCCAATTGCACTGGAAGTGGGAAAATATGAGTGCCATAGAAGCTATCCAAAAGAAGCAAACGCGCAGCGACAGTTTTGACTCCGTAATCTGACTTTGTCCAATGATATTGCAACATTTGCATGTTCAGTATAACTTCAGATGCTTTTGGCATTGTTAATCACATCCTTTGGTCGTGTCTCAGTGTCTCGTATTTTTATGAAAATCCGTCGTTTGTTGAATGAATCATCTTATCCGGTTTGTCTCAACCATCACACCAATGGAGTAAATTCAAATGAAACTTCAGTTGTTCAGTATCATTGTTCAGTATCATTTGTATAGTCCATCAGTCAAATCATCAAGTCCTCATGTTACAGCAATTCATTCGCGCACTGTTATATTGAATTATGCAATTATTTAGATTTTTTGAGGTAGGAACTAGAACTACTGTATTATAAGATTTATATAGACAGTCTTATCTATTCCTCGTTCTATTGTCGTATGTGTAAAGTAGACAGTTCAACAATACGTTCAAGTGCTATGCGATGTGTGCTATCACAGCACAAAAATTATTGTAAATTTGAATATTTTAATTAGACTTGATTATTCAGGATATTAATTAAAAAACTGTAGACCTTTCTAAGACCTTTCTAGACCTTTCTGCATACATTTATGCTATAAGTCTTGAAGATACGCTGTAATCACTTAAATGATGCAGCAGTTAGTTACACCGAAACTATAACAGAATTTTTCTTATTTTAGATTCCGGGTATATCTTTTGATTCCGCTTGTTTCATAGCTTTCTACTGGCCCAAGCATATCATCGTAAGTTATCTAGGGGTCTAGCAGTTACTTCAAAACATTTGGGCAAATATCATCCAATGCTATACGCAAAGTTTTTAAGTAAACAATTTTGATTATGTTTTTAAATTTCAGTTAGGATTGATCGGGTTCTTTCAACGAGTCTGCTGCGTCTTCTGAGAAATCCACGTTTGGTGAAATCCTCGAATCGGTGTTTTAAGCCATGAAGTAAGTTATCAAGTCCTCGGTGTTCTAACAATTTATACACTACTATCTGAAAGAATTATAGTCCAATTATTTTTGGTCTTTTAGCTATCATTTAGAAAATCGTTACTTAATTTCACTTTCAAAACCTTTCAAAACCTTGACTCCACTGTTAATTCTACAGATTTTAAGATTTCCAAATAGCAAGTTAGTGAAATTTCGACGGGCATTCATAAAATATCACTTTAAAAAACACACTGATGCTGGCAAATTGCCTAAGTTACTGCACCTGCAATAATTAATATGATAATATAAAATTTAATATTTAAAAAAATAAAAATTTAATATAAAAACTGCTTTTTGCAAACAAAATGTAAATGGAATAAGAAAACATTGTTTTCAATATTAAAAATAAAATAGGACTATTTAATTATTCTATTTACATAGTGTATGCAAAAAGAAGTTATTATTAATTATTGCAGGCGCACTTACTTAGGCAATTTGCCAGCAGTGTGTTTAAAGTGATATTTAATTAATCGAAATTTCACTAACTTGCTAATTGCAAATCCCAAATTTGCCCAGGCATGGCTGCAACCTTAAATAGGGAGTTGTGTCGATCTTGAGAGATGTGAACTAGGCTTGCTGATGATTCCTGATTTTGGATGAAATAGCAGCTATTCAGATCTGTTTCAATTATTTTCAACTGAGGATGCAACTCAATATTTAATTATTCTACCTCCCAACTTTAGGTAGATTATTATTGTTGTCATTATTCCAGTTCAGTCATAACATTTTGCGATAGATAGTGTGTTATAGTCATATTTCTCTGTTACAACATTAACAGCATTTCAACAGCTGTTCGCAATTCGTACATGTATTCATCTCAGATCGACTAATTTCAACAATCTTTTTTAATAGCATGATTAAAGATCAGACATGTCTTTCTTTCAAATAAAAGTAACAAATTTTTTTTAAGCACCGGTGATAGAGTTGTCAATGCGGGTGCGTATCAGCAAATCCAATGTGCTAAATCAATGTATTTTTCTGAGAATTTACTTTTAATGAGTATTGGAAACAGTAAAAAAATTATTCAAAAGTGTGTTTATATTTCGATTTATTCTCAAGAGCTAATTTCATTTCATAAGAATCAATCAATCATTTCAAGAGCTAGATGCAAAAGATAAGGTGATTAGTGTCTAAGGCTTTGACTTTCGACTCAGGGTATTGCCTGCAGGCTCTAAATTTCAAATCAAGATATTAATCTTTGTGTTATATCTAGTTTGGCTCGTTTTTGCCATAGTTAATTTTTTTAGATCACATTAGTTGCTTGACATGTTTGGTGCTTGTAGATAGCTAATTGAGAAGTGTTTCAATTTCTTTGTTCTGATGTGAACGAGGCCGCTTTATACTGCCAATCCAAGTTTTGAAAAAATCACATTTTTCTTCATAGAAATGAAGAAGGAAAAAACGAAGAGGAAATGATATTTGCAAGCATGGAAATTATGTGTTAAAAATCAGTTCTGTGTACCTACTTGTTAAAAACATTACGATTAAGCAATGATTCACATCTATATCAATCACATATCGATATGAATAACTCCACGTATAAAAAAATGTTCTTCATCAAAATATTGACCTCTGTAAAAAATGTTATCAAAAATGAAGACAAATGGATTCATTTTAGTTCGAAAATTAAAACCTGTAGTCAATTGTCAGATCAATTGTGAAGGGCTTGAACTAATTTTATACGAGTATGTGTTACGCAATATTTTGACTGGTAGTTGGGGAGAGTTGCGAAGTCAGCAGCACATGGTTTGAAGTCTCCCAGGACTTTGGGACCCAAAATTATTTAATTTCATTTAGTTGCTTTCAGACATAATTTTGAAAGAATTTCATATTTTCATGCACTTTTCTGGATGGTTCAGATTTTTCGGATTTTCATATTTAATATCCTGCTCCAGCAGTCTGATGAAAGATATCTTTCCACATGAATATCACTAATAAGATCAGGACTAGGATTCAGTTCTGTGATCCTGCAATTATTAAATTAATACTTTTCATCTATTAATACATTTCAAGACGGCCGCTTTAAATGAAGGAGTGTAAGCTCCGACATTTAGTTGTTCTGATAGGAAATAGATCACTATCAAGCTCCGTTTTACGTGTGCAGTGGTGGTCAGAAGGGGGGATGCCGGGATGCATCCCCCACCAGCCCAAAGTATTGTGATATAAAATATGAACATTCAATTTATCAATTTAACATCAGCAAATTCTACATTTTAGCTTCCAAGCAATAATTTGGCAATGTATCTGCACTGAAATAGTACAAAAGTCGGACGGCGAAACGAACTCTATCTCGTTACATCATTTCCGCTTATATCACTGATTTAGAGCTTATCAACTTAGAGACATGTAAAACCAAGGAATGTAGCGGCCTCCGCAATAGGTTTGTTTATCCTAGGCAGCTCAGATGTTGATGACCCGCTGTGATATTGCGTATCCTACATGATGCACTTGAATTAACAGATGTTCTGCCCGTCAGCTCTGTGATGCAAGAAAGTTGACCAAGTGCTTTCAAATCCGTTCGACCCACGGACTTTCCACCCACATGTGTGGTGGTTTGCCAATTGGAACGACTATAGCATGTATCTGTCATTCGATTCGTTCTCAATATTTCTTAAATGTTGTGCCGATGGATCACCTAACACATATTCTATCGTGCTTAATTAGCGGATTTCGTTTTTGTAACTCTCTGATAATTCAAATGATGGCATCTCATTTAAATGAACATATACATGAAAATGCAATTTAAAACAGGCAATTCAATATAACTTATGACATTTGCTGATTATTTCACATTTTATTCTGTTTGAGGATTGGAACAATTAAATTTAATCCCCCACTGGAATTTTCTGTGACCGCCCCTTTCCGTGTGTGCGTGATAGGAAAATGTCGCTTTGCATCTAAGAACTTTTAAATGATAAAGAAGATAAGTATATTATTTTAAATTCTCTTAGAAGGAAGGAAATAATTACGAGAAAGTATTCTTTTTTTGAATATAGTAAAAGTCACACTAGTAATGAGAGAAAGCTAATCGAGCTTTCCACCTTCCTTCAGATTTTTATAATCATGAAATGAATCAAATTGAGCAGGCATTTACACGTGTCACTGAAAGATAAAAATGAAGAAGTTAACAGGTAAGATAAGAACAGAGCGCGCCGACATAGGGAGGGATTGGCATTCATGATAAAACATTCAAGCACCGCGAACGAGATTACAAAATTGGTATTTATTTATATTGGTGAGTCCGGAATTGAAATTAACAGCATTGTCGGGAATCGGGATGCGATCTTGAAATAGATGTTAAAAATTTCCCACTGTGGAGGTCATTGTGGGAATAGCGCATGATGAATAATGATATAAAACACATAAAAGCAGTGAATACTACGAGCTTATCTTAGCTTATAAGTTAGCACATTCGAAAGATACTTCTGTCCCACTTTGTGCTTATAATTATATTTCGGTTTTACATCATCAAATCTTATTAATTGATTAATTGAATAAGTGAAGAAATAGATCGTTAAAACGAGAGACTCTACAATTGAGAGTGTGTGTCGATCGCCAGCAAATAAGTGATGCTTCCTATATTTGTCTTTGTGCATGTATGTAATTAAGTATTCGTGATCCATTAATGTATTATTGAGATTAAATATGTACTAGCCATGATTCCCCTTTCTTTGTTATTCCCATGCTACAATTCCCATCAAACTGAGGTGACCGACTTTTCAAAGAAACAAAGAAGAGAATCTATTCATAAGGATGATGAGTTGCTCTCTAAATAAGCATGTATGGATCAAATGTAATGACAGAAATCTAATATCACCGCCACCACAGTATTTTAATTATCTATGAAGCTTGAATCCATGATCCATAATATTTGAAATTATTTTAATTATGTGTTAAAATTATAATTCACACTTGAATTTTAATACAAACATGATAATCACCCTAATAAGTTTAATCTCTTTCCTTATTATCTGATGCGGTTTTAGTAGGCGAAAGCATAAGAGCATAAATCTTATCTCTAATAATAGCAGTGCTTTCAAATCTAAAATTCTACCAGTATCGCAAGATGCTTACAAAAAGTTAGAAAAGACAATAACTTTACATACTTACACCTTGAATATACGCATGCATGCATGCATGGAAACCAATATAGTCTAATGTTCCATAAAGTTTCATTTTACTTACTTATTGTCAAAAGTTTATTTGTCTGCTCTCACTAGGTGTGACACGCAGACTGAATCAAACTAATTGAAACATGATTCCTGCTAGAGTATCGATCAAGCAATGGACAGTCACTGGACAAGCAATCACGAAATGAATAAGTAGTAGCTAAAAAGTACATATGCAGAAAAATTACTAATAGGAAAAGAAGTGCTTCGACAACTTGAATAAAAAGAAAGGACCACTGTCTGATCGATATTCTAGCAGGAATCATGTTTCAATCAGTTTGATTCATTCTGCGTGTCACAACTACTGAGAGCAGACGAAACGCGGTTGTGACAATAAACAAGTAAAATGAAACTTCTGGCGATATTTTTCATCTGCAAGATCACAGCGGCGCGCATTTGCATTATTATGTTATAATCCTATAACATATAATAAGATATAATAGATATAATATAAATCTCCAATACAAGAAACATAGCAATTATAAAATGATCTTCAATTGCAATATTTTGCATCATTTTTCACTTAAATGAAGTTTATCTGCCTATATGCAGAACGTCTATGTTCCATCATCAACTTATCATTTATTGCATATTTATAATGTATTTCCTGTTTGTTGCAGATCAACTCCTACTACATTTCCCAATGGAAGAGAAAGAAATATGGTGAATGATTTCTGAGAAACTTTTCATCGAAGCAAGTGTTCAAAACGGCTAAAAAGAGAAGATGTTAAAAATCATTGGCTCTTTTTGAATTAGTGGCGTTTTGTGAATGATCATGAAATTAGTAAAAAAAATAATGCTTCATAGTGTGATTGATTCTCAAACTTTTCTTTTTTGAAATCTGGGCCGGACTTTCACCGACATGTCAAGGGGATCGAAAGTGAAAAGTGCAAATACCTCAGCAAATACCTCATGCATGTTGTCTTTAAATTGACATTATCACAATTCATAATTTTATTTTCCGGAAAAACACCAGTTGTATGATATTGTGTTATTCAAAATACACAAGCTTTCGGTGGCCGTGCTGCACACCTTATTCATGTGAGACATGAAGTGACTCTTTCACGATGCAATCTACACATTTGAACAACATTCACTTAAATACATGGAGCGACCTATGCCAAACAATTATTACCCAGAGATGATAAAAAGACTTCAAGTATATTACTAAAATAGTTAAAATGCAGTAGAAGTAAAAGGTAAGATAAAAACATTAAGGAAAATAACACATTCAGTTCAACTGAAATCTACTTTCACATCTGGATAGGAGAGGTTTCCAGATATCATTGATGTCGATACCAGAGTCTCTGTTGTAGGACAATTGGCGATTGGCATTGATGTAAACAGCCTCTTTGAATTTCCTATTGTACCAATGATTATCGTGATCAAGTATAGATGGAGGAAAGACTGGACGATGCTGAGTCATGCGTGTGTTGTGAGCCAATGCAGATTTGTTTATCGAAGTCCTTATTGCTCTTTGTTGTTCTCTCATTCGGGTGACGTTCAAGCCGCTCTCACCAATGTAGAACTTTGAGCAATCTTGACACTTGATTTGGTAGATGGCACCATTCTTGTCATCATCTTTCTCCTTGACTTTAGACAAAAGGTTTCGTAGAGAAACTCCTGGTTGAAAAACAGTCTTGAGGCCATGTTGTTTACAAACTCTTCTCAGTTTCTCGCTAGTTCCTTTCAAGTAAGGTAAGTAGACAGTTCCATTATCTTCGGCCTCATTCTCATCTCGCTGAGCTGCATCACAATTGGAGTCCGCGGACATTACTGTCCTCACGGTATGTGCAGGATAGCCGGTATAAATACTTGCGAAAAAAATCGAAGCTCACGATGAATGTATCCGACCTCAAATGATGACATTAGCAGAGAGTGAAAGCAAGTGATCACACCTACATTTCACATGAGGAGAGGAGGGTGATGCGAAATTAAATGTAAGATACTGTTAGTAGGTGTTTGCGATAAACTGCAAGTCAAACGATTACCATCTCTCTGAAGAAGTACATCGAGCATTGAGATCTTTCCGCCATCTTCTTTCTCCATTGTAAAGCGAATGTCATCGCGAATCGAATTCAAATGATCAAGGAATCGAGTATCTTCACCATTTGGTAGGATCACGAAGGTGTCATCCACGCAGCGACAGTTTGTATTCAAGTCGACGTTGAAAGAAGATATTGCTGTATTCTCAAATTCTTGAAGAAATAGTTCACAGAGAACAGACGAAAGTGGCGAACCCATTGGGCAAGTTGATGTTCTGTAATGTTTGTTCTTAAGCATGAAATAGGTGGCGTCAGTGCAGATGTTGAGAAGCTTCTCAATCGACTCTAACGAAAGAGAGGTGCGAGAGGGAAGCGATTGGTCAGCACGAAGAGCTCTCATGGCACACTTCACGGCATCATCAGCTGGTACGGAACCAAACAAATTGCTCACATCGTAGCTCACCATAATCTCATTGTCATGTATCACTTTGGTTTTGATGATATCACAAAATCCTTTGGAATTCACAATGCGTCGCGTAGAGTGTATCGTAGCTGGTTGAAGAATTCTTGATAAAAAAGAACTCACATTATAAGTCGGTGACCCAATGAAGGAAACAATCAGGCGAAGTGGGACATTGTCTTTATGGATTTTTGGTAATCCATATGCTTGAGGAGAGACTGGGTCCGAAAGAGTTAGATTCAGCCTCTCATGTCTTGAGATTTCACCCTTGGATTCTATCTCTTTTAGAGCACGAATGAGTCGATTGGCAGTTGAAGTTGTTGGATCTTTTGGAATTGGTATATAACACTGCGATGAAAGGGAAGTAGACATCTTATTTTCATAATCGTCTCGGTTGAGGAGCACAGTAGCTCCGCCTTTGTCCGCTGGTATGATCACAATATTTTCAGACATTCTCTTGAGATCACGTATGGCCTTCTCTTCGTCTGCAGATAAATTTCTCCTCGGTGGCTTCGAAGTGTAGAGAATTTGTTTCGCAGATTCACGAAGAGAGTTCGCTTTCTCTTGATCTACCATTTTTCTAGCTGCATTTTCTATTCTTCCAATTATATCGATAATTGGTACATTTTTCGGTGCAACACGAAAGTTGAGACCCCTGCTTAAGACTTGGGTCTGAGTAGTAGTCAAAGGTATGCCACTCAAATTAACCACTGTATTGCCAACAACATTGTCATTTCTTGAGGATTCGCAGTTAGATAAATTGATACGAAGATTGGTGAATTTCTTTATGTGTATCTTCTTTGTCTTGGATCCTATCCGTTCTTCCATACACACACAATGTTCCCGGAATGACCGAAAAGTCGTATCGTCTACCATTTGTTTGAAGCAAGACATCTTTTTCTCAGCTTCCGTTCTACGTTGATATAAGCGATATTTCCAGACGCGAATATAATCCCTGACCCGAGTCCTCTCAATTTCGCGTACCAAGCGTTTGACTTTGCCAGATGAAATATCGCAATAAATACGTAAGCCTTTGGGCACTATATCAGCATCACGACATCTTTTTAAGAAAACAATATGATTTGAGGCAGCTCCTGATTTTTCGTAAAGTCGAACAATATGTCTTGAATCTTTGAGAAATCTGGTTCCGTACCGATCTTTGATAATGTTGAATATTCTTCCAACTGGGTGGTAAGTCATAATTTTATTTTCCGGAAAAACACCAGTTGTATGATATTGTGTTATTCAAAATCTTTCGTTAGAGTCGATTGAGAAGCTTCTCAACATCTGCACTGACGCCACCTATTTCATGTTTAAGAACAAACATTACAGAACATCAACTTGCCCAATGGGTTCGCCACTTTCGCCTGTTCTCTCTGAACTATTTCTTCAAGAGTTTGAGAATACAGCAATATCTTCTTTCAACGTCGACTTGAATACATACTGTCGCTGCGTGGATGACACCTTCGTGATCCTACCAAATGGTGAAGATACTCGATTCCTTGATCATTTGAATTCGATTCGCGATGACATTCGCTTTACAATGGAGAAAGAAGATGGCGGAAAGATCTTAATGCTCAATGTACTTCTTCAGAGAGATGGTAATCGTTTGAATTGCAGTGTTTATCGCAAACCTACTAATACTAACAATATCTTACATTTTGCATCGCATCACCCTCCTCATGTGAAATTAGGTGTGATCAAGTGCTTCACTCACCGTGCTAATGTCATTTGTGAGTCGGATTACATTCATCGTGAGCTTCGATTTTTTCGCCAAGTATTTATATCCAATGGCTATCCTGCACATACCGTGAGGAAAGTAATGTCCGCGGACTCCAATTGTGATGCAGCTCAGCGAGATGAGAATGAGGCCGAAGATAATGGAACTGTCTACTTACCTTACTTGAAAGGAACTAGCGAGAAACTGAGAAGAGTTTGTAAACAACATGGCCTCAAGACTGTTTTTCAACCAGGAGTTTCTCTACGAAACCTTTTGTCTAAAGTCAAGGAGAAAGATGATGACAAGAATGGTGCCATCTACCAAATCAAGTGTCAAGATTGCTCAAAGTTCTACATTGGTGAGAGCGGCTTGATCTATACTTGATCACGATAATCATTGGTACAATAGGAAATTCAAAGAGGCTGTTTACATCAATGCCAATCGCCAATTGTCCTACAACAGAGACTCTGGTATCGACATCAATGATATCTGGAAACCTCTCCTATCCAGATGTGAAAGTAGATTTCAGTTGAACTGAATGTGTTATTTTCCTTAATGTTTTTATCTTACCTTTTACTTCTACTGCATTTTAACTATTTTAGTAATATACTTGAAGTCTTTTTATCATCTCTGGGTAATAATTGTTTGGCATAGGTCGCTCCATGTATTTAAGTGAATGTTGTTCAAATGTGTAGATTGCATCGTGAAAGAGTCACTTCATGTCTCACATGAATAAGGTGTGCAGCACGGCCACCGAAAGCTTGTGTATTTTGAATAACACAATATCATACAACTGGTGTTTTTCCGGAAAATAAAATTATGACTTACCACCCAGTTGGAAGAATATTCAACATTATTATCACAATTGCTAAACTAAACTGATTATTCTTTACAATCATGATCACATAAAGCGTCAGTATGTCGCGGAAAGGTTTAGACACGCTGTAGCATTAGGAGCTGCCATGAAAACTGAATTTCCCAAAATTCTATGGGACAGAAGTTCGATAGAACAGGATTTCCCGAAATTCGATAGGACAGGATTTCCCACAAGTCTATGGGACAAATTAGTCCCACAGGCAATAGGATCAAAATTCCCCAAAATTCAATGGGACAAAACATTCCAACAGTGCCATAGAATAGAGTTCCATAGCAATAGGACTACCCGCTATAGGAAAATTACAATAATTCCGTCGGACGTTTCCTATAGGAGTGCCATAGATTTTGGTTAATCGGGTAGTGATTAGAAGAATTATTCATGATCATTATTATAGCTGATCATGTCATTGATGTCATGTCATAACTGCCCCCGTTTTCCATCATTGAGTGAGCTACTAAAAGTCTTGTCGATTCACTTATCGGGCGCAGTAACTACGACGTGAAGAGATTGCTATTGTTTGTGAACAGGTGGCGAGTCTCAGACTCACGCCAAGCCTTTGTGTGCGCGCAGATCAATGATTCGAAATCCTGACCTCCACCGAGGGAAATGATGACTCACCCGTTGGCTGAGTGTGTGAACAATGCGAATTTGAAGTTTGCCAGTAAACGGATGGGCAGATCATGGTCGGTTTCAGTCGTCTTTCATTAGATTTGCTTAACTTTCTTTCATGTTTTATCTTCTGTAATGTTGTACATGCCACTTCCGAATCTTGTTTTGAAGTGTAATAAAGCCATATTATTATTATTATTAATCGATTGAACGTAAACGAAACTTAGGTGGTCCGTTTTTCATGATGAACTCAGTAGCTCAATCCATGAAATCAAATACCGCCTCTTTCAGATTCATAAAAAACTCATTTTTGCAGTAGCCGCATGTCTTGGGGCATGATATTGCCGCCTGATTCCTTGAATGTCTATTATCGCATTTCCCATTCTTCTTTATGTCTGCACAATATCCCTTCCACATGGGCTGATCATCGCAAACAAACGCATGCTCACAATTTATGGCTTTAGAAGCACTTTTAACGCTGAGTTACTATTAATGCGATTCAAGATCAGACTGTAGCAAATCAGACCTTGTCAGCTCTGTCTATGAGAGCATGCGGAAAGTCAATAGCTACTACACTGCTGCTGCTACCGCTTGCACTGTAGAAATGTTACTGAAAATACAGTCCGTTTCATAAAAAGTGGATCATCCTAAAATTTGACTAAATAAAACATAAGTATGATACAGAAAGCATTTTTCATGTTATTTCATGTCCCTAATATATTCAAATGTCCTTATATAATCTGATAAGCTATGATACAGTAACGGTTCTTAAGAAGCTAATATTTTGTGGCCCTACCCTTATTGTCAATGAAATTACCAATTCGTCTAGGCATTGATTCGATGATATCGTTGATTTTTGAGTGATCTAACTTTCTCCACTCTCTTTTCAACAGTGACGTAAGTTGTGATACGCCATCTGTAGGTAGCAGTGAACGACGAACGTTACGTTTTAGAATACTCCATACATTTTCTATGGGATTCAGATCAGGAGAACGAGCTGGCCAAGATAATGTCCTAAGCCCTAATTGAGACTTGCATAAGTTGACTCTACTACTCCTGTGACACGTAGCATTATCATCCATAAATAATCAAGTCGATTGATCACCAAGTTGATCTGTAATTTGGCCAATGTTCATTCGTAAAACATTCACATAACGTTCAGAATTCATGGTTCCTTGCTGTATGTGAAGTTCAGAGCGGCCATTGGTCCAAATGCCAGCCCAAATCAGTAGAGTCACACCACCTTGTACCCGGGGACGATGTAAATGTCTCGGAATTTCCTGATCAGATTTTATCCATAATCTCAATCGACCATCACTATCCTTCAGACGGACTGATGCCTCATCAGACCAGACAACCCGATCCCATTGATTTCGCCAGTGACAATGACTTATTGCCCATCTGAGACGTCTTTTTGTATGCTGATCTGATAATTCGATCTGAGATGGCCTCTTACAGCTCTTGAAATTCGACTCAATAAGTCTTCTACGAATAGTGGACTTAGAAATAGACGAGTCTAGTGCAGCCATCTCAGTTAACAAGAGACTTGGATCAACTTTAACAAATCTCAAACTTAGGCCGTCTCTACGTTTGGATGTTTTGTGTGGACGGCCAGAGCCCTCTTTACGACAGAGTCGAAAATCATCATTATGCCATCGATGCACATTTGTGTAAGGGATATTTAGTCGCTTGCTTGTAGCTCGCAAAGAAAACCCTAGTTCTAGCAAGGCTGACACTTTGCCTTTTGTGAATGCGATCTCGTTATTGTTCATTTGTGCTTTGCATTGTTTTCAACCGGTAAGAGATAGATTTCTAGCTGAAAGCAATCAGGAGTGCTGCCAACACCACCGCAACGAAGTCAGGAAGCTATGGAACATGAAGTCCAGTTAATCACATGTAGCAGTTACATTATTGTTGATGAATAATGGTGCTATACTGGCTCTGATTGACCGATTTTCTTTATTTTTGTTTTGCTTGATAGCTTTTGGCTTGTAGAACAACATATTACATAACAAAGGAAACAAATGTAATTTTATAAGAGTGAGGTATGATTTTGTGTAACATTGCTAAATGAAGATCAAATTATCTACTACTTTTTTATCTATAACAGGAAAACAACTCAATATTCATGCTTGAAATTTCCAACAATGATATTAGTAACCACAACTGACATATCTTCCAAATTTCAGAGAAATTCGTTCAAGTTTAGTGGAGTTATATAAAGTTGAAGTTAAGGCGATGTTTAAGGGTGATCCATTTTTTATGAAACAATCTGTAGAATCGCATCGTTCCCTGTAAGTAACACTTGCATCGCTGCCGAAGCATGCTTCCCGGCATGCGCTCATCAAGAGAGCTGCCTAGGAGCTGACATGATCTGAATATGGATCAATGCCATCAACGCACGTTGCCTGACATCAGTAATGAATTCCCTCGCACACGTGAGCTGATGACCAATCACAAGGCGCCATGGGAATGACGACATTGTAGCTCCAACTTGATCGCATGGCCTGCTTAGAAACCGAGTGATGACATTTCTCTCGCGCACACTTTCTCTCTTCAGAGGGTGTGAGAAATAAACATTTACTGCCATTCCTTCGTCGCTTAATTAAGTTTGTGTGAACAGTTACTTGTGTAAGCCGACTCCCAAAACTAAAATGGCTGAAGATCAAATCGCGTCCTTGATTCAGACTGCGTTTAATAGGAGAGATATAGCCGAGAAAAATGACATCATTTCGAATGGAAGACCGAAGCCGGAACTACCAAAACTCACGCGCATTCACAGGGTTAAAAATAAAGAATTTGTAAGGCATTCTTTTAATTTTGTTCATCAACCCGAGCTTAGTATCATCGTACTAATAATATTATGTAATATTAATGATGATAATATTAGCATCACAAACTATGATGAAAAACTCAGTGTGGAGAAGTATAGCATATATTGGTGACTAACATGATGAAAATAATCAAATATGGGGCATTTAAATGAAAGTATCATAGGGTCTATGGTTTATGTTATGCATATTGGTTTATGTGCATGCATATTTATACGGCACATGCCTATTGTGTGAACGCAGGATTCGCCACTGCTCCATTGCCATTGTCCTTGCCAACATTGTAATTCCTCTTATTTTCAAAGCTTCCGGTGAATCCAGCTCGGCCTGCAAACACGTAATAAACATTAATGGTCATCATCATAGAGATCTGTCCACGTGGACAGGGAGGGAGGAGGAGGCTCTGCAGTGCTGCCAACTGTCTGTCCATGTGAAGGAGGAGGAGTAGTCCACGTGGAAAGGGGAGGGAGGGAGGAGGGGGATCTGCAGTGCTGCCAACTGTCTGTCCATGTGAAGGAGGAGGGGGAGTCCACGTGGACAGGGAGGGAGGAGGAGGGGATCTGCAGTGCTTCCAACTGTCTGTCCATGTGAAGGAGGAGGGGGAGTCCACGTGGACATGGGAGGGAAAGAGGAGGGGCTCTGCAGTGCTGTCAACTGTCTGTCCATCTGAAGGAGGAGGAGGAGTCCACGTGGAAAGGGAGGGAGGAGGAGGGGCTCTGCAGTGCTGCCAACTGTCTGTCCATGCAAAGGAAGAAGAGTCCACGTGGACAGGGAGGGAGGACGAGGGGCTCTGCAGTGCTGCCAACTGTCTGTCCATGTGAAGGAGGAGGAGAAGTCTAGGTGGACAGGGAGGGAGGAGGAGGGGGATCTGCAGTGCTGTCAACTGTCTGTCCATGTGAAGGAGGAGGAGGAGTCCACGCGGAAGAAGGAGGGAGGAGGAGGGGATCTGCAGTGCTGCCAACTGTCTGTCCATTTGGAGGACGAGAAGGAGTCCAGGTGGACAGGGAGGGAGGAGGGGTGCTCTGCAGTGCTGACAACTGTCTGTCCATGTGATGGACGAGGAGGAGTCCACGTGGAAAGGGAGGGAGGAGGAGTGGCTCTGCAGTGCTGCCAACTGTCTGTCCATCTGAAGGAGGAGGAGGAGGAGTCAACGTGGATAGGCGGAGAGGAGGAGGGGCTCTGCAGTGCTGCCAACTGTCTGTCCATGTGAAGGAGGAGGAGTAGTCCACGTGGAAAGGGGAGTGAGGGAGGAGGGGGATCTGCAGTGCTTCCAACTGTCTGTCCATGTGAAGGAGGAGGAGGAGTCCACTTGGAAAGGGGAGGGAGGAGGAGGGGCTCTGCAGAGCTGCCAACTGTGTGTCCATGTGAAGGAGGAGGAGGAGTCCACGTGGACAGGGAGGGAGGAGGAGGGGCTCTGCAGTGCTGCCAACTGTCTGTCCATGTGAAGGAGGTGGAGGAGTCCACGTGGACAGGGAGGGAGGAGGAGGGGCTCTGCAGTGCTGCCAACTGTCTGTCCATGTGAAAGAGGAGGAGTCTACGTGGACAGGGAGGGAGGAGGAGGGGGCTCTGCAGTGCTGCCAACTGTCTGTCCATGTGAAGGAGGAGGAGTCAACGTGGACAGGGAGGGTGGAGGAGGGGGTTCTGCAGTGCTGCCAACTGTCAGTCCATGTGAAGGAGGAGGGGGAGTTCACGTGGACGGGGAGGGAGAAGGAGGCGGCTCTGCAGTGCTGCCAACTGTCTGTCCATGTGAAGGAGGAGGAGTAGTCCACGTGGAAAGGGGAGTGAGGGAGGAGGGGGATCTGCAGTGCTGCCAACTGTCTGTCCATGCGAAGGAGGAGGAGGAGTCCACGTGGACAGGGAGGAAGGAGGAGGAGGCTCTGCAGTTCTGCCAACTGTCTGTCCATGTGAAGGAGGAGGAGGAGTCCACGTGGACAGGGAGGGAGGAGGAGGGGGCTCTGCAGTGCTGCCAACTGTCTGTCCATGTGAAGGAGGAGGAGGAGTCCACGTGGACAGGGGAGGGAGGAGGAGGGGCTCTGCAGTGCTGCCAACTGTCTGTCCATGTGAAGGAGGAGGAGTCCACGTGGACAGGGAGGGAGGAGGAGGGGCTCTGCAGTGCTGCCAACTGTCTGTCCATGTGAAGGAGGAGGAGGAGTCCACGTGGACAGGGGAGGGAGGAGGAGGGGCTCTGCAGTGCTGCCAACTGTCTGTCCATGTGAAGGAGGAGGAGGAGTCCACGTGGACAGGGAGGGAGGAGGAGGGGGCTCTGCAGTGCTGCCAACTGTCTGTCCATGTGAAGGAGGAGGAGTCCACGTGGACAGGGAGGGAGGAGGAGGGGGCTCTGCAGTGCTGCCAACTGTCTGTCCATGTGAAGGAGGAGGAGGAGTCCACGTGGACAGGGAGGGAGGAGGAGGGGGCTCTGCAGTGCTGCCAACTGTCTGTCCATGTGAAGGAGGAGGAGGAGTCCACGTGGAAAGGGGAGGGAGGGAGGAGGGGGATCTGCAGTGCTGCCAACTGTCTGTCCATGTGAAGGAGGAGGAGGAGTCCACGTGGACAGGGAGGAAGGAGGAGGAGGCTCTGCAGTGCTGCCAACTGTCTGTCCATGTGAAGGAGGAGGAGGAGTCCACGTGGACAGGGAGGGAGGAGGAGGGGCTCTGCAGTGCTGCCAACTGTCTGTCCATGTGAAGGAGGGGAAGGAGTCCACGTGGACAGGGAGGGAGGAAGAGCGGGCTCTGCAGTATTGCCAACAGTCTGTCCATGTGAAGGAGGAGGAGGAGTCCACGTGGACAGGGAGGGAGAAGGAGGAAGGGCTGTGCTGTGCTACTTATGTCCGATGGCTGTTTTCCTCAAGAGAGCCTCAAGATACATGTATATTTGTAGAAATATGTCAATGGAGGTTATGAGATGCTCTCAATTCTTATTCAATTCTTATTTATTGTATTATATATAACTCAAATTCTTATTTCAAGTTTAGAATGTGGATCATATATCCACGTGCTCTATGCATGTAGTTCCATTTCTATGTCTAGAGACAGTGATTCTAAAAATATGGATATTCATTGTTGAAATATCAATGCAAAAGTCATTATAATCATTTTTTTGATGTAAGAGTGATATTTGTTGCTATCTATCATTGCATTAATTGATTTTGGCTATTATTTCATATCCTGGAAACATCATAGATTGTTTACAGCTATGGGACATGGTAAAGTGTTCCATGGCGCTTCAGCGACAGTGCCTAAATGTCACTTCATCGCTATGGTACATTTGGTTAGTGTTGTGATGCAGAAAATGAAACTTACATTTGCCGCATGTCTTCGTACACAATCGTCCTTGAGCTTGGTCTTTAGTTCCGAGCGTACAGAATTCCTTTTTACAATCTACTCGTTGGTCGTCAGCGCACGTCTCTGAATGATAGACAATTAGCGGAATTAAACACGATGAGATGAGATTAAGTTAATGAGGCACTTTAATCAAAATCAATTCTCTTGTCTTCCCAAGATGGGAACGGGGCACGGAATAGGATTTTCGGAAACTAGAGGAAGATATACACGAGGCAGGTAGCGCCATTTACATAGTACCAGTGACATGGAAAGCTAATATGCGTCGTTACATAGTCAAATTTAGAATCGCAAGCATCTGAAAATCAGGTATTGATTGTTGGTTCAAGTTTGTTTATCTTGTAGCGGTTCTTCTCCGAACAAATGGTTTCCTCGCTGACCCGTGCGCTAACTTTCCCCGTACGCTGCATTCGCCGACTTCCCTTTCTCGCTTCTCTCTCCCTATTTGTATTGAAGTATATGAGAATCCTGGTTGATGAATAAAGACACAAAAATAAGCAGATACTGACTTCTACAAGTGGTAGCAGAGCGTCCTACGTCCACGCCACTTTGAACAACTGCGCCATGTTGACTCCCACCGAAAGCGAACCTGCCTCACCTCAAATCGCCTGAATCTCCGTGAAACCTCCTCCATTTTACCGAAAGTCCCCGGAGACATGGTTCCGCCAACTTGAGTCCCAATTCGCCCTCGCCAACGTTACGTCATCTCGGACAAGATTCCACCACGCCTTGTCCGCCTTACCGGAGGAGATCGCCTGCGACTTGGACCCCGATTTGACTCTTTACGACGACCTCAAAGAGGCAGTATTGACACCCTTACGCGCCAACCGATTTCAGCTGATCGAAGAGGCGCTTGCGTCTATCCAACTAAACGATCGGCATCCCGCCCAGTTCGTTATGGATATAAAGAGGCGATTCTCTGAGGTCGGACTTAAAGCAGACGACTCCGTTATCAAATCTCGTCTCCTTTCTGCCTTGCCACCATCACTTCGATCGGCTCTAGTGGCACACGAAGACGTCGATATAGATACTTTTGCAAAGATAGCGGACAGCATGCTCGCCGTAACCGCTTCAGACTCGCCGTTCGCGGTTTGTGGTATTCAACATCGTCGTCCTCATAAACTCAGCCTCCCGATCCGATTCTCACGATTTCGCACCACGACCATTTCACGCCAACCAACGCTCCAACGTGTGTAACGCCTATATCTATTATGGGTCTCAAGCTCGAACATGTCGTTCATGGTGTCACTGGCCACAAAAGACTATACCCATGGTACAGAGAGGACAACAAACCGCGCAACAGTCACAAGCCCCATCGCCGTCAAACTGATCGGTCATGCGTATGGGACGAGCCATGACCATGATCAGGCCTGCACTCTGACTGTTTCTACTCACGTTCTGTCATCAAACACGTCGTTCTTGATCGACAGTGGTGCCGAACGTTCCCTCATCCCTATCACATACGTTCCTCGCACGCTCATTACTGCTTGCGACACTAAGTTGCTTGGAGTCAACAACCAACCTATTGCAGTTTGCGGTCAATGTTCTCTGGATGTGACTCTTCGAAGCTTGCGCCGGGTATTTATCGTCAATTTCGTTATTGTCGATAGCATCTCCATATTGGGGGCAGACTTCATCACTTCAAGTGGTCTGCAATTAGATATGCGTTCACGCCAACTGCACGATCCGCTCACAAGTCGTTACTCCGACCTCACACCGCTCCGTTCTTCTCCCATCCGCATCCGTGTCGTTGAAGCAAATTACACTGAACTTGATGACTTTCCAATCCTCCTTCATCCGCCAGATTATAACTGTGGTTCAACGGTTACGGTATCTCACACAATCGACGTTACTGGTGGTCCTGTGTCCTGCAAAGCACGCATTCTCTCTATTATCAAATTTGGCCAAATCAGAATTTGAAAAACTTATGCAACTGGGTATTATTCGCCCATCCTCCAGTTCTTGGGCATCCCCACTGCATGTAGTAAAAAAACCGGATGGTACCTGGCGACCTTGTGATGACTATCGTGAAACAGAAACATTTCACCACCGACTTCGAGGTGCACGCGTATTCTCAAAGATAGACCTTGTCAAGGCTTACTATTTCATCCCAATGGCAGAAACCGACAATCCGAAGATAGCAATCTCCACCCCCTTTGGTTTGTTCGAGTTCTTGAGAATGCCTTTCGGATTAAAAAATACGGCCAGCACGTTCCAACGTTTTCTTGATTCAGTTTTTCGTGATTTACCGTTTGTTGTGTGTGACCTACATCGATGATGTCATGATCTTCAGCGACTCTCTAGGGCAACACCAGCAACACCTACGAACCGTGTTACCCCGGCTCACTGACCATAACCTCCGTATTCAGCCTGCTAAGTGCTCCTTTTCCAAAGACTTCATCGAATTCCTCGGTTTTCACGTGAGCGCTTCCGGTATAAGACCGTTACCTGCCCGCGTCGAATCATTGTGCACACTTCCAGCCCTGAATGACGAGAAGGATTTACGCCGTTACATAGGTATGTTCAATTTTTACCAACGTTGTATTCCTCAGGTCACTTGTTGCTCCTCTCCGACAACAGCTATCTTCCGGCACATTTGCATGGTCAGAGGTGCGCCGGCAAGCCTTCGAACAATTGAAATCTGCTTTGATGGCCTCCGTTACTCTCACTTTCCCAGCATCCAACGCCAGCATGACTATCACTACCCACGCTAGTGCTCATGCCATTGAGGCTTGTCTGCACCAAATTGTTGATGGGGACTCTCAACCGTTATCGTTTTTCTCTCGCAAGCTGTCCGCTACCGAACTTAATTACAGTGCGGTACTTTTGATCGTGAACTCCTTGCCATTTTTGCCTCCATTAAGAGATGGAAAGAGTTTATACACAGTCATAATGTCACCGTTTTTACCGACCATCGACCCATCGTTGGCGCTTTCTGCAACACTAAACCCCGATTCTCCGATCGACAGCAGCGACAGTTTTCTGTGATAACCGAATACGTTAACGACATCGTGTATGTGGCTGGCCACGAGAACGTCGTAGCAGATGCTTTTTCTCGGTTTATCCAGTCGGCTCTCGGCAACTCTAGTGTGAAACTTCCCAGTCTAATCCCAGGCCTTTCATCCCAATAGATTTACGCCGCTCTATTTTCGATTCTTTGCACAATCTTTCTCATTCTGGTCGCAAAGCTACATTTAGATTACTCAGTACACGCTATTTCTGGTCAAAGATGAAGACTGATATCGAAACCTGGTGCGCTGAGTGTCTACCTTGCCAACAAAGCAAAATCGGCCGCCACATCAAGAAACCCCTCGGAGAACTGCCTCATCCTACACAACGCTTCACTATAGTTCACATTGACATCGTCGGACAATTAACGCCTCCTGACCTCGAACAACGCATCCTACCTCTCTACCTTCTGACCATGATCGATTCATACTCTAGATGGATTGAAGCCGAGTCTATCGCCGACATTTCAGACGAGAAAATCGCTAAAAGCTTCCTAAACACATGGATCGCTCGCTTCGGACCCCCTCTAACCCTCATTACTGATCGGGGAACTCAGTTTCGTTCGGAATTGATGGCTAAACTCACTGAGTTACTCGGCATTCATCATATCCGGACAGTAGCTTACAATCCCAGAGCTAACGGAATGATCGAACGGGTGCACCGCAATTTGAAGACCGCCCTCAAAGCGAGAGGAAAGTATTGGCTCGATCAACTCCCCATCATTCTTTTCGGTTTGCGAATATTTCCAGACGAAAACAATATCTCTCCATTCTCTACAATTACTGGTGAACAACCGCTTGTCCCACCGCTGACTCTCAACGACATCAAATTGACAGAACTCTCTACTAAACTGCATGACATAATTCATCCTTTCCGTTTGCCTCAACGCCGATCAACAAAGACTTATCTACCGGACAGTCTGAATCATTGTACGCATGTGTGGCTTCGTCTTGACCGCTTGCGCTCTCCTCTCGAGACCCCATACCAAGGACCCTACGAAGTCGTGCGTCGCGCTGCAGACACATTTACAATCATCAAGTCCAAACCTGAAATTGTGTCCATCGATCGCCTCAAGCCAGCTGTGCTACGTCATATTTCTCCTGTTAGAGATAAACGACTTAATTCTACAGCTCCGACGTCATCGTCTCCGTCTCCTGATGCCATTGTTTGTGACTCGCTTAGCCCACGGATTACTCGCTCACACACGCGGAATCGTAAGTCAGTTACGTTCGCTGACAATTTTTGAGTCATTTGGTTTGACTTGGCAGCTCCGCAGACTGGGGAGGGAGTCTTGTAGCGGTTCTTCTCCGAACAAATGGTTTCATCGCTGAGCCGTGCGCTAACTTTCCTCGTGCGCTGCATTCGCCGACTTCCCTTTCTCGCTTCTCTCTCCCTATTTGTATTGAAGTATATGAGGATCCTGGTTGATGAATAAAGACACAAAAATGAGCAGATACTGACTTCTACTAACTATTATTTTCTAGTCAACGAATTTGAACCAACAATCAGCAACAAGCATGAGCTTGGCAGCTGTACAGCTTAGAGGTCTTTATCGGATTGGATTTCCGACTGTTCGCATAATAGAGTAGGGATTAACGTGAGGTAGAGTGTCCACTGAAAAAAGTATCTGTATACAGTGAAAATTTTTATATCAAAAGATTCAGTTGGGGGAGTCAAAGTTTGGGGAGATTACGCTCCCACGGTCTAAAAAATTATTTGAGCAGTTTTAAAAAAGTCAAAATTTTGCAAATTTATATACTACCGAGATGGCGCCCCTGTATAAGTAGTATGAAACAAGTTGGATATCAAAAGAATGAATATTTGCTAATAAGCATTCTAGCTAAGGGGAAATGAAGCTGATTATCAAAAGAATTTCATGATCCGTATTATAATGGAAGTATTCATGAAAAATTTGCGATATTATTCGTGCTTTCTTGGCTGAAATTTCATGTTTTTAATTCAATTTTCACCGGCATGATTTTATGATTCACTAAATTCATGTTTCATTTCTTGAATCTGAATAGTGATGTGGACCTATTCACATCTTTCAAAGTTAATTGAAATCATTGTCTTTGAATCTGTGATTTTGCTCTGCCAGTGGCAGGTTGCCTGTGATATAATCACGCTTAAGAAGATACTCTTGAGGTTCAGCATGAAAGTAATAGGAACCCATTGAATTGCTAAATTAACAAACATTAAATCTCCAAGTCTGTCATGACACTGAAAATCTGTAAACTACCATCATTCCTTCTGCATTACAATCATGATCAGTCAATTCCGTGGTAATTTCTTCAAAACTGCATATCAAAATCTGCATATCTCACATTTGGTAACAATTACCAACTATATCCCCTCGAGTTCATTTAATAAATCACATTGGGGATTTAAGAAATGCGGAGTTACCACTCTACCTAATATATCTACTCTTTGGTTTGTATAATCCGACTAATCCGAACGAATCTTTTCATGAAACACACACAGGCTACAGCGCACATTCTCCTTCTGTATCTTACTTCTGATTCATTGCTCTTATTTTCCATCTTCACTGAATGATTGGAATCTCATTCGAGTTTACTTTTATTAGGCTTTACTTTCAATAGTGCACAAGTGCACAAAAGGTAAGACTATCCAATATTCTAAGCTTTATCTCAACAGCAGCATGTATCATAAGTAGTAATATTGTGCAGCCAAGTTGATATACATGATTGCAGTTACATAGCGTCCACGCTATATCGCCGATTATTCAGCGATGTGCGACAGTTTGACTATAAAAATCGTTCAAGGAATGAAGCTTCTAAAGTCATCCTCACGCCGCCTTTGATATAAGTTGATTTTTGTTCACAAAATGTTGGTCTCTTTAACTTTGATTTTTCATTTTCCGTGAGAAGTCCATCATGCTGAAACAGTTCCTATACAATCACTGCCAAGAGGACAGGAACATCAGTGAAGTACAATATGTCTTTATAAGTGATGTGATTAAACACAGAAATAAATTGACTTACTTCGAAGCTTCTGCTTCCAATTTCAATGACTTCAAGAATCGGTATCGAACTATTTCCGTAACAACGACATTCTTTGATTACTTCAGTTTGAAATGTCCTTATTGTTTCACTTTAACTTCCTTGCTTATCCGTGTTCGGCTTTTCATGGTCTTTCCCTATTTTTCAAGGTTTAATCCTCAGAGACCTGAGGGGGGGGGGTCCAGTGGACCTCTTTTACAAATTCTTAGTTTACCGGCTTAAATCGATATCAAGTCATTAGTAAAGTTGACTTTAAGTAGAACAATGATGTTTACGTGTAGCAAGTCGATATAATTAATCCCTTGAATGTCTTTCAGCCTTCTCAGCAAACACACGCGAAAATGTGGTGTTTTTGTAATTCAGAGACCCTTAGCGCGGTGTCAGTTGTACTGAGAGTCGGTTTTACAATGTTTTCTGTCGCCATGAAACCTCAGATAGTTGAATTTAATGAAATTGGTTTATTCCATCCACCATAACCCTTTCATGTGGCCATTTTTCAAATTTATCCATATCAATATGAAATAGGTCTAGACTGAGCCATATTTGTTATATTTTCAGACCCTCAAAACAGCTGTGTAGATCTCAAACTCATCAATTCCTCATATGAAAACTTTGCCAAACTCTGGTTTTAGTGTTGAACTATGAATATAATGAGGACTTTCATTTTGAACGCTGATTTATGCTGATTTGTTCATGTGAGAAAGTAAAATATTCACATTTTCCGATCTTCTAGCATAACGCACATGTACCAGAGTGATGATAATATTATATAATTTCACTCATGATGGACCACCGTGGACATGCACAAAATCAGTTTTCATCTCTCATAGCAAAAATCTTATGAGAATTTCTATATCCTCTGAGACCTGAGACCTGGCCTATCATCTACCATACTTCTACTGATTCAATTGAAATGAAACAACAAATGCCGATTCACTGTCGAAAATGATGAATTTACATGGGCATGAGCAGTTGATATATCCTCAGCACAAAAGGTAAAATAGAAAAAGATGTCTTCGGGGTCCACTGTACCCCCTCAGGTCAATGAGAGTTAAGGTTACATCTATGTCTTATGTAAATGTTATACGACAAATACATTATCATATGATATATCATTTACGACTGTTACTGAAGTTTTTCTGATAATTATGATTATTATTTATCCAAATTGTATAACCGAGATAGCTATTTGGTCTACATTAGTGTATATTTTTATATAGGCCTATTGCTGTCAATTCCATATGCACATATTAATATGTAGTAGTAGTAGTAGAAGTGTTTTATTTTCTCAAAATGGTAATCCGAAATTACAGTATGAATTTACATCATAATGTTCCAAACTAAAAATAATCGAAATAGATAAGATAAGTATACATTCAAATTACTGCTTGTTTAAAAGTAAAGTTGTATAAGGGACAAACGATGATTGCCGGTTAGCGCCTCTACCTGCCGGAACATAAAGTAATTGGTTTCTCGAGGATAAGATGTGGGTAGAAGCTCATTTATGATGTGGGTTTTGTCGAGGAGAGTTTGCAGAAACAGCTTCCTTGCGGCGTTTTGTCGTCTTTCACTGAAGGTTGATTTTGTGCAAGCACAGCAACAAGAACCATTTGCTGCATAATAAAATGTGCTCTTTGATCGACACTTCGCAACTTCTTTGTTAGTTTCGAGTTAAGTCCAACAAAACAGGGGCAAGCATATTCCATAACTGAGCAGATTGTACATGCGCAAATGTGATGCAGCTCTTCGGGACTTACCGAAGGTCTTAATATTCTAAGAACATGTATTCTTTTGTTGGCCACACTTGAGACATGGTTGATGTGACAGTTCCACTTGAGATGGGAAGTGATGTTGAGTCCGAGAATTTTCACATACTTTACTTCTGAGAGCAAGTACTGTGTTGACTGCGGAGGAAATTTTTCTTTTTGCATAAAACCAAGCTAGATTTTTCTATGTGGACACTCAAACTGTTGCTTTGACACTATTCCTTGAAACCCAGAATTTCGTCGTCTATTTAATTATCTTTTGTCGAATATGTATTAATACATTTCCTTATATAGGCCTACAGTAGGCGAGGTTAGAAAGTTAACCCTCCTGGTTGTAAAGATGAAACAATATTACTGCATAAAGAACGTAAATGATTGAACGAATCACCAGATTACAGCACGTCCAAAATATCACGAGACATGCAAGCTAGAGACCTGAACTAGAACAAGCAGGAAATCTATAGTGTTGTCAATCGATTGACCAGGAGAACTGGACATGGCATCGTCCAAAAAGTATTTCATGTGAAGTTGTGCCCTGTTCAGTTTTGATCGCTTTTGCAGTATCTCCTTGCGATTTCTGTCATTTCTGTGCTTCCAAAACAGCTTCCTAGATGATTTCATCTACGTGCTATTCCTGTTGCATCATTTTTCCAACGTGAGTAACACAATGGAAGGAATTATTTGTTTCATGGATATTTTCATTTGTTCTGTGGTTGTAAATTTTTTCATGTTACTCCTCTGGCTATAAAATTGGGTCTACAAAGAAACAGCTACCACCCAGAGAATGCCAACTCAAAGTTAGGAAAAGTCTCTGAAGGAGACCTTCAAACAATCATCAGAACATTAGGTTGAACTATAATTCTGAACAGACATGAGATATTTTTCTGAAGAAAATACCACTTTAACAAATTGACTCTCAAATGATTGCATAAGTCAATAATGATTGTCGACTTGAGTGAGCAGTTAATCGCTTTGCATGTTTGACATTCTGATTCGATTATCCAATTCATAAAGGAAGTTCCGAATGCTTGGATTATCAGATTATTAGATCGACTGCCGACATCTTCAGTGCTGTCTATTCTCACCATAAGTTTGTGAGTAATTGAAAATTGAAAAACAGAATTCTTAATCAGAAAAATTGAAATTTGATGTTTCAGTCAAAATAAGAGCAAACTTTCTCTGAAATTACAGGAAAATAGTCAAAATTTAAAAGAATTTGATAATTCTATATCATGTAATATTGAGATGATCAGAAAGCGACAAGTTGACACCGTTTGATGCATCAATTCATTACTTACTTTCACAATTGAGACCCATCTTGTCACCTCCACATCTGCACAAACATTTTTTCCTGTCAAAGTTTCCACCATTAGACTTGCAAGCTACTTCATTCACCGTGCAACCTGCAAAATGAATTGAGTCCCGAAGGAAGAATGTTTCAGCAAAAGTACAAATTATTTTACTATATTTGATGCACGACATTTGAAGACTGCACTTCGATTTAAAGAGTCACTACTAGGACCTGCATTCACATGCGTCGCGTCGTCAAAGTCAGCTTCGAATTTAGCATTCTAGGTAGGTCATTTACTCTTCAATGAACACGCTTGCAGACTGAGAGACTCTTCAATGAGCACGCTTGCAGACTGAGAGACTCTTCAATGAGCACGCTTGCAGACTGAGAGACTCTTCAATGAGCGAGCTTGCAGACTGAGAGACTCTTCAATGAGCACGCTTGCAGATTGAGAGACTCTTCAATGAGCACGCTTGCAGACTGAGAGACTCTTCAATGAGCACGCTTGCAGACTGAGAGACTCCTCAATGAGCGAGCTTGCAGATTGAGAGATTCCTCAATGAGCACGCTTGCAGACTCTTCAGTCAGTGAGCTTGCAGACTGAGAGATTCTTTAACGAGCGAGCTTGCAGACAGGGAGACTCTTCAATGAGGACGCTTGCAGATTGAGAGATTCTCTAACGAGCGAGCTTGCAGACTGAGAGACTCTTCAATGAGCACACTTGCAGACTGAGAGACTCCTCAATGAGCGAGCTTGCAGACTCTTCAGTGAGTGAGCTTGCAGACTGAGAGACTCTTTAATATTCAATCATTATATTTGCGCTGCTAAACTTCTTATTTAAATACCAATTGCTGCATAGACAATTCTCTTACCTCCAAGTAGGAATTGCGGTGACGCACAATGCTATGTGTGACCACCCTATGGGGTTTTGAAAATTGATCGTGAACTATAAATCTTGATCAATCGCCACAATGCCTCGCAAACTAGTCAAACAATATATTTTCTATTGACATATTATGTGCTTATTCATATATAAGATTTGATGGCGTTTCAATGGGTCACCGCTGGACCACATTATGCCAACTATGTCACATGTAGAAACTATGCATGTGTAGGAACTATTTTACAGCTGAGCGAAACTTTACATACGTAAAGCTTATACGACAAGCTTCTTTTTCCTCTTCTCTCTATCGAATGAACGTCTTGATGGTTCCTGCTTAAATTGTTATTCATTCGCATCTCAAAGTGATGAGATATCAGTCATCAAAGCCATTTTCAAAGAGCCTTAGCTTTGTCGTTTGGTTGGAAATCGTTCGATATGGAAGTGCAAAAAAATGAAGCAAATTCTGACTAACAACAACTATCCAACCGCATTGATTGATAATTACTTGAATTTTAAAGTTCATTAATCGACCAGAAAATTGTGCACCCAAAAGTATCACATTCTACTTTGAAGGACAAGTGACTTCCAATTCGACCATTGAAGAAAAAGACTCATGAACATTGTGAATGACAATGTGAAACCATGGTCGTCTGAATATAAGATTCGAGTACACTGTAAATCGCTGGATACGAAAATCACATACAAACATATAACAAAATTACATACAATTTGAAGCTAACATCTGATACGAGATTCTCGTATGTTTACAGAGATTCTGGTATGTTTTTCATATGACATCTCACTTACTTTCGTATGTGATTGGTATGTAGCGATACGAACTATTTTATCTGTGATTGGCTGCTTTACACTGAAATACGAATTGTTGGTATGTTTTATATAAGAGACCCGATGCAAATTCATCCTTATTCGTATGCCTCTGGTATGTATTTGGTATGTGCAGCTTTAAGTCACATAGCAAAAACAATATGTGTATTACATACTACTGTCAAATAACTTTTTTCAGTAATACCAGTCGCGAATAATTTTTGTTTGATAGAGTGATATTTAATTAGATTAGATTTATTGTGAATTTAATGTTCCACGAGGTTGTCGTCGTTGCTACTTGTCTAGAAACATTAACAGGACGGTTAGTTAGAACTACTTTATGAGCCAAGTTGATTTACATCAGTTCATTCAAACGATATCAAACATAACTATTTTTGCGTTCATGAATTATAATGTGTTTTTATTTCGGATTCATAATATCCTTTATTCAAATTTCAAAATTATATAATGCATAATTGTTGATGGTTGAATACTTATTGATTATTCATGAGACACCTTAGACTTATGTGTAAAATCGAATTCAGCATTGTAAGTATGACTCTTGAATGTCATTATCTCACTACTTACAGAACAGTAGTAACATTAGTGTGATCTTTATTGACAAAAGGCCTTAAATCAACATACTTTGGACATGATTGATGCTTTCTTTTAACATTGTGATGGTATGGCTTTAGTATGTAAAGCATACCACATTTGAAATAACATACGAAAAGCATACAAATATATACCAAGAGAACACAGAATGTGATTGGTATTGAGCGATTTACAGTGTATAGTACAAAGCTTTGAAGTTGTCCTTTGTATAAACTAAGCATGACAAGATCACTTCTGCTGATCACTTTCTGTTCCAATACACTTGTGCTACAGACAATTGCCCAATAAAGTTCGAACAAAGCAACATGAAAACAACGGTTCGATGAAACAACATTTCTTGGAAATGCATAGAACAAAAAGAAAAAAACAGAAATTCAACAAAAATGTCAAATTTTCCGACAGAACTGAACCTCAAGTTGCACACTGATAAAGATGTAGACTGAAAATTGGTCTAAGACAAATTGGGAAGACAACCGCATGTGATGATGCTACATCAAGAGCTGCTTATTCATTTGAAGCTACAATAAAGGTACACTCGTTCGTCCATTTGGTGTGTCTTCGGTTTCCTAGAAAGGAAGAATCATATCTAGCCTTAATATCGAAATGGCACATCACAGAATTAGACAACTTGTCCTTCTCGAATGGATAATTCGTGTATCGCTTGCTATTGGAAATGGCAAACAATAAGCTGTCACCAAAGGAACCAGAGCCAGTGAGAGATGCGTGCGTGCTGTGATATCACTTCGCACACACCAAAACACACATCCCTGTCTTGGTTAATATTCGATTCAATGTATGCACTATAGAGTGAGCAATGCCGAGAAGAGGATCATCAAGTGAACTAATTTTCGTACGCCTGCTACTTTCTTTAATAATGATCGGAAGGGCCAACATTATGGAGAAAACTTGCGCGCAATGATCCGAATTCTTCGAATCTGAAGGAATTTTGACAATCGAAACACTTTGCTGGAACTCACATTAATCCGCAAGTGACGCACGACTTTTTTCTTATCTCTGTAAGGTATTAGGAATTCTTTTTTGCCCATTTACTAAGTTCCAGCAAGTGCCAACGTTTTTAAGCAGTTTTATTTGATATCAGAAGCGCAAATACCGTCACGCCATGAAAATCCTTGAAATAACTCTGATAAAGCCTCAATGAAAGTTGATTTTTTTAGGATTTCATCGTCAGGTTTTAATACGTCCTGATGACCGCTTTCTGAACGCCGTTGGTGCTCCGCTGTAAGGTAATGGATCAAGTCCAGATTTACTCTTCACTCATTTCTTTTATTATATCATAGATATTCCTGTAAATACATAGATGAAGGTTCATTTCTATGTTTATTAGAATGCTGATAGTTGACTTGACATAGAAATTAATTGATCATGTCTAAAAAAGATGGCGGATTACTTGACACTAAATTTACATTAGAGTAAACCTATTGGGGAGTTGATTTCGACACTTGATATACAGCATATAAACACTTTGAGTGTCAGAACTTCATAAATTGCCTAGGTTATGATCATAAATTCAAAACTTGTTTGGGAAAATATCTATTCCCGTTGTCAGTCTATACAGGTACGAGATCAACACTGATAGTCATTATTTGATCGCGAGATGTATTCAATGATGATCTGGAGACATCATAGAAGTCACCTTTTTAAGTCTTTAGCATTTATTCAGAAGCTTGTCTCACAATTATCAAACTATATCGTATACATGTATGCACTGTATTGAATCAGCAATCTCAAACGATGAAACGATACCCGTGGCACAGGTTATGCAACTCGATCGGGCATCGCAACTGTCAAATCAAAGCACATATGGATGATAAGTTATGATAATTAGGTTAGGAAGCAGCTTCAGATTTATAAGGTTTTATTGACTGACATAGACAACTTCATTCATTATATAATCAAGTTAGATCTCTCGGAGTGACATTGTTCACAGACATCTTTAACTAGCATCCTGCAATCATAGAAGTGGATAATAGTACACTAGAATGCATAGAAATTAACAATACCATAGAAAGTCCTAGAATGGAAATTGAATGAAAATTATGGCAAAAGCCGAGGAACCTAGTTGGGGCAAAATGCAAATTGTACGAGTTGGCTTTCTTGTTTTCTAGTTGGCATTTTAAATTATCAAGTCAATTTGTGATCTGGATTGTTGGCCCTTGTCTAAAGATCATGTACACAAAAGCAATAGTGAATTTACGAAATACTGCGTCGACAGGATGACAAAGAAGGAAATCCTTTAAAACGTTCTGTACGTTCATCATTTTGAAATATCGCTCCTATTATCAATCAAGAGTATAATCAGACACATGCGCAACTTGTAATGTCGATTTACAGAGCATGCATTGCTCCATCTTGAAATCAGAGGCTAAAAAATGTTAGAACACTTATTTTACTTTGAAGGGCCCCTGTTCATTATATTTGAAGAATTTTCAAAATCTTTGCATGCATTCGAATATCAGCTGCCAATATATCATCAAATTATATCACATAAGTCATTCAATGATTAATTGAAGAGTTTCAGCGACATTCTATTTATCTGAGAAATGATTGTAGGTCAAGAAGCTTTCAGTGTGCTTATTCCAGAAAAACAATAGGTTTCTTGACCGCTTGACAGAGAAATTATCCAATAATTAGACATTTTATTGTTCCTCCAACCAGTACAGCGATCACTTTCAATATGACTCTGAAAACCAAATTTTAATTCGTATTCCAGTGTTGAAAAATTGTATAATGGTTGTCAATGACTGGCACAAATAGACACAGTATATTAATGCATGGAATAGTAGGCTATTTCACATGATGCAATACCACCATCTCACTGAAATTCTCTTCATGAAAGTCCTGTATTTTGCTGTCAACAACTTCCACAACCAACTTGGCAAATAGTTTGACTATGAAATATTATCGAACGCTAAGTCTATTCCTCCTTTATGTAGAACTCATGTTATATTTTGCAATGCTAAATGACTGCTCTATTGAATATCATTGAACATAGATATAGAAATCGTTTACCATTACCAGTAATGGTAAACGATGTCTAAATATACAGTAAAAACACAAGTAAATTAAAGAAATAGTGCCCATAGTATTGAAAATTGAAAGCAATCCGTGTTCAAGCGCACGACATGTTTCAGCTTTACAAAGCCATCCTCAGGTGAACAAAGATATGTACAGGATAAAATTCTCTTAAATATAAAATTCGTGGTTACATCGGATGGTATGATCACATTTCAACGCTAAAATCAAGGTCATTCACAGCAGTCAAAGATGCAATGAATAATGAAATAAAATCAATTCTATTTACAGTTCTACAAATTTAGGCATAGATTCATAGAGCTTTCCCGTTCATTCATCAGGCTATTGTTCGATTTCTTTAATAGAATAGATTCCAGATGTCTAGGGTACCTCGTCTGAGAAACGACCTTGAAATTATCTTTGTGAGGAGGATGAACATGCAAGCTAATTTCAGAAGGCGTTGGGTAGCCTTTCAAGTGTTCATTCATCCTAGTAATGAAATGCCTGACCGAGCTGCCGATGTAGCACTTGTCACAGTGCTCACAAGAATACTTGTAGACAATGTTTGACTTGAGCTCGGCAGGCACTTTGTCTTTGTTAGCAAAGAACATACTGGTCTTGAGAGTCTGGAATACAGGTCGAATTTTCACGCTAGGAGAAATAATTTTGTTGATATCTTTTATATGTTTTCTTAAAGTATTTTCTCCTTCAGCAATGAAGGGAAAGCTCCAATTAATTGTACGGGTGTCACTTCTATCATTCTCAGTGTGGTTGGGAGTCCGGTTTTCATGTCTCGCCTCAACTTCTTTCTGAATACGAATTATCTCATTATTCGTGAAACCATTTTTTTGAAAAACACCAGTGATAGTACTTGCAGACTTGTGATAATTGCTGATATTAGAATTAATTTTCAAAGCGCGGCTGAAAAGTGATCTCATGGCAGCCAAGCGATATCGCTTTGGAGAGTATGCCGAATTTGGGGTATAAACACCGGTGTTGGTTTCTTTGAAGTGCCAGGTAGTGTCGAAGGCTCATCATTTTTCGACACTACGGCATCCAAGAAAGTCAGACGACCATCGACTTCCTCCTCGTAGGTAAAGTCGATCTGAGGATGCAGTTCATTCAAAAAGGAATGAAAAGCAGAAATATCAGCATTCATCTCAAATATGCAAAAAATATCGTCCACATACCGTTTGTAAAACACTGGGCCAGAACCGACAAAATTTTTCAATTGTTTCTCAAGCATGTCCATGGTAAATGCAGCCATTGTTGGGGCGAGACATGAACCCATAGACATCCCATCCACTTGAACATACAATTCCTCATTGAAGGAGAAAAGGATGTTGGTAGATGCTAACTTCAGTAGCTCTCGCAAGGCCTGTTTTCCGATAGGGATTTCATCTTCCGAAATGGTGGACACAATATGCTCGATGGTATCATCGACAGGTATGCTGGTGAATAGACTTTTCACGTCAAAACTGACTATTTTACGACTTTTAGAAGCTTGACCTTTGATGAGATCAGTGAACTCGAAGGTGTCTTTCACCACAAACTCTTTTGGGAGAAGAGGCTTCAGAATTCTATCCAGCCATTTGGCTAGATTAGACGGATAAGCATCGATCATATTTAGAATAGGACGGTAAGGAGGATCACTCCGATCTTTATGAATTTTAGGGAGACCATAGAGTCTTGCCGGTTGGGAACCGACTGGCTTAATGATTTTGAAAATCGTATCGGAAATCAGGCCTTTACTTTTCAGTTGAGTGAGTTTTCGCACAAATCTATCCTCTTCGAGAATGAATGGACTCTTTCTTGAGCGAGCAGAGGGAGAATATTTTTGGAATTTGGATTGATCTTCAAGAAGCTTTTCCATCTTTGACACATAGGAGGTGCGTTTATCAATTACAACACCGTTCCCCTTGTCAAATTTGCTAACATATAGATGTTTACGAGAGGACACAGTCTGAAGAACTTTTATTTTAGAACGCCAGTACTTGGATATCTTATGGCGCGAAAAGTAAGATTTGAAAGTACTGCGAAACTTGTGTTTCAGAGTACTAATCTTTTCTTCATGAAGAGAAGAAAGAGGAATTTGGCTGAACATGGCTTCAGCTTCAGCTTTCTCTTTATCCAAAGAAATGGTTTCCCTTGGCCAAGCCATCGAAAAGCCAAGACTAAGAATTTCCATCTCTTCTTTGGTAAATTGATCGTCAGTCAGATTAATGACAGAGGAAAAGGACTCACTTTTGTCCTCGGAATCTTGATCAGAATCGGCTTTGCTCTTCAAGGAGATCAAAGTCGTCAGCTTTTTAGAGTGGATATTGCGAATATTTTTGTCTAATTTTCTCAGGTGATGATTCATAATCGCTCTATAAAGAATCCGTTCATCATCGGAAAGCTGCAATAAGAATTGCGTCAATTTTCCGTCTTTATCTTTAAAGTCTAACTTAGCTTTAACAATCTCTTTCTTTAGAGCAACTGTCTGAGTTTTTAGAATTAAAGACTTACAATCTCTCAGGTTTGTGGGTACAGAGAATTGGAGGAACTTTGGAATCACCTCAGCATCAATACATGACTGCAGAAAATCAATTCTGCGTGATGCGCGAAGATGCTTCTTCCCCAACGTGTTGAAATCCTCCAACTGCTTGTGATTGATTGATTCGAATGACTTCACTGCCAGTATGCAATACTGCTAAGTGATAGCGGACTTTTTCTGTGATCATGAACCAAAGTAACCATTGGCGAACCATGCTTGTTTTCTTTTGCAAACACCATGACATCAGTGGGCTGTGCGTTAAGTAATTAAAGAAATAGTGCCCATAGTATTGAAAATTGAAAGCAATCCGTGTTCAAGCGCACGACATGTTTCAGCTTTACAAAGCCATCCTCAGGTGAACAAAGATATGTACAGGATAAAATTCTCTTAAATATAAAATTCGTGGTTACATCGGATGGTATGATCACATTTCAACGCTAAAATCAAGGTCATTCACAGCAGTCAAAGATGCAATGAATAATGAAATAAAATCAATTCTATTTACAGTTCTACAAATTTAGGCATAGATTCATAGAGCTTTCCCGTTCATTCATCAGGCTATTGTTCGATTTCTTTAATAGAATAGATTCCAGATGTCTAGGGTACCTCGTCTGAGAAACGACCTTGAAATTATCTTTGTGAGGAGGATGAACATGCAAGCTAATTTCAGAAGGCGTTGGGTAGCCTTTCAAGTGTTCATTCATCCTAGTAATGAAATGCCTGACCGAGCTGCCGATGTAGCACTTGTCACAGTGCTCACAAGAATACTTGTAGACAATGTTTGACTTGAGCTCGGCAGGCACTTTGTCTTTGTTAGCAAAGAACATACTGGTCTTGAGAGTCTGGAATACAGGTCGAATTTTCTGGCTAGGAGAAATAATTTTGTTGATATCTTTTATATGTTTTCTTAAAGTATTTTCTCCTTCAGCAATGAAGGGAAAGCTCCAATTAATTGTACGGGTGTCACTTCTATCATTCTCAGTGTGGTTGGATACTATTCATCGTATCTACATGGATACTATACATTGGATGGTTTTCAATACTATGGGCACTATTTCTTTAATTACTTAACGCACAGCCCACTGATGTCATGGTGTTTGCAAAAGAAAACAAGCATGGTTCGCCAATGGTTACTTTGGTTCATGATCACAGAAAAAGTCCGCTATCACTTAGCAGTATTGCATACTGGCAGGTGAAGTCATTCGAATCAATCAATCACAAGCAGTTGGAGGATTTCAACACGTTGGGGAAGAAGCATCTTCGCGCATCACGCAGAATTGATTTTCTGCAGTCATGTATTGATGCTGAGGTGATTCCAAAGTTCCTCCAATTCTCTGTACCCACAAACCTGAGAGATTGTAAGTCTTTAATTCTAAAAACTCAGACAGTTGCTCTAAAGAAAGAGATTGTTAAAGCTAAGTTAGACTTTAAAGATAAAGACGGAAAATTGACGCAATTCTTATTGCAGCTTTCCGATGATGAACGGATTCTTTATAGAGCGATTATGAATCATCACCTGAGAAAATTAGACAAAAATATTCGCAATATCCACTCTAAAAAGCTGACGACTTTGATCTCCTTGAAGAGCAAAGCCGATTCTGATCAAGATTCCGAGGACAAAAGTGAGTCCTTTTCCTCTGTCATTAATCTGACTGACGATCAATTTACCAAAGAAGAGATGGAAATTCTTAGTCTTGGCTTTTCGATGGCTTGGCCAAGGGAAACCATTTCTTTGGATAAAGAGAAAGCTGAAGCTGAAGCCATGTTCAGCCAAATTCCTCTTTCTTCTCTTCATGAAGAAAAGATTAGTACTCTGAAACACAAGTTTCGCAGTACTTTCAAATCTTACTTTTCGCGCCATAAGATATCCAAGTACTGGCGTTCTAAAATAAAAGTTCTTCAGACTGTGTCCTCTCGTAAACATCTATATGTTAGCAAATTTGACAAGGGGAACGGTGTTGTAATTGATAAACGCACCTCCTATGTGTCAAAGATGGAAAAGCTTCTTGAAGATCAATCCAAATTCCAAAAATATTCTCCCTCTGCTCGCTCAAGAAAGAGTCCATTCATTCTCGAAGAGGATAGATTTGTGCGAAAACTCACTCAACTGAAAAGTAAAGGCCTGATTTCCGATACGATTTTCAAAATCATTAAGCCAGTCGGTTCCCAACCGGCAAGACTCTATGGTCTCCCTAAAATTCATAAAGATCGGAGTGATCCTCCTTACCGTCCTATTCTAAATATGATCGATGCTTATCCGTCTAATCTAGCCAAATGGCTGGATAGAATTCTGAAGCCTCTTCTCCCAAAAGAGTTTGTGGTGAAAGACACCTTCGAGTTCACTGATCTCATCAAAGGTCAAGCTTCTAAAAGTCGTAAAATAGTCAGTTTGACGTGAAAAGTCTATTCACCAGCATACCTGTCGATGATACCATCGAGCATATTGTGTCCACCATTTCGGAAGATGAAATCCCTATCGGAAAACAGGCCTTGCGAGAGCTACTGAAGTTAGCATCTACCAACATCCTTTTCTCCTTCAATGAGGAATTGTATGTTCAAGTGGATGGGATGTCTATGGGTTCATGTCTCGCCCCAACAATGGCTGCATTTACCATGGACATGCTTGAGAAACAATTGAAAAATTTTGTCGGTTCTGGCCCAGTGTTTTACAAACGGTATGTGGACGATATTTTTTGCATATTTGAGATGAATGCTGATATTTCTGCTTTTCATTCCTTTTTGAATGAACTGCATCCTCAGATCGACTTTACCTACGAGGAGGAAGTCGATGGTCGTCTGACTTTCTTGGATGCCGTAGTGTCGAAAAATGATGAAGCCTTCGACACTACCTGGCACTTCAAAGAAACCAACACCGGTGTTTATACCCCAAATTCGGCATACTCTCCAAAGCGATATCGCTTGGCTGCCATGAGATCACTTTTCAGCCGCGCTTTGAAAATTAATTCTAATATCAGCAATTATCACAAGTCTGCAAGTACTATCACTGGTGTTTTTCAAAAAAATGGTTTCACGAATAATGAGATAATTCGTATTCAGAAAGAAGTTGAGGCGAGACATGAAAACCGGACTCCCAACCACACTGAGAATGATAGAAGTGACACCCGTACAATTAATTGGAGCTTTCCCTTCATTGCTGAAGGAGAAAATACTTTAAGAAAACATATAAAAGATATCAACAAAATTATTTCTCCTAGCGTGAAAATTCGACCTGTATTCCAGACTCTCAAGACCAGTATGTTCTTTGCTAACAAAGACAAAGTGCCTGCCGAGCTCAAGTCAAACATTGTCTACAAGTATTCTTGTGAGCACTGTGACAAGTGCTACATCGGCAGCTCGGTCAGGCATTTCATTACTAGGATGAATGAACACTTGAAAGGCTACCCAACGCCTTCTGAAATTAGCTTGCATGTTCATCCTCCTCACAAAGATAATTTCAAGGTCGTTTCTCAGACGAGGTACCCTAGACATCTGGAATCTATTCTATTAAAGAAATCGAACAATAGCCTGATGAATGAACGGGAAAGCTCTATGAATCTATGCCTAAATTTGTAGAACTGTAAATAGAATTGATTTTATTTCATTATTCATTGCATCTTTGACTGCTGTGAATGACCTTGATTTTAGCGTTGAAATGTGATCATACCATCCGATGTAACCACGAATTTTATATTTAAGAGAATTTTATCCTGTACATATCTTTGTTCACCTGAGGATGGCTTTGTAAAGCTGAAACATGTCGTGCGCTTGAACACGGATTGCTTTCAATTTACAAGTAAATTACTTTATGTTAGGCTAAGCCTAAACAATGAAATAAAAAACAAACAATAAAGGTGAGTGGATTCTGTCTGTTCAATTAAAGGAACAATTGTTGAATACACAATTACTGAACTGCAGATTAATGACTTTTTCCTTTGCAGAATTTTTCTTTTCGAAGTTGATAACTTCATTGAGAAGCTTCATTGAGAACTTCATCTCCAAAATTGTCGGAAATATCCTAGTTCTGATAACTCGAACTGGATGGTGCCAATCCAAGTTCCTTGCTTATATCAAGAGACATTTCTTCCTTTCTGGAATCTTTGATTCTCTTATAAATGCCCAAAGATGATGTTGATTGGTGACCGAACACCGCCTTGATGTCATTTTCATCATGATTTTCACCAAGTATTGTACAGGCTGTCACCCTCAATGAATGGTTGGTATATGCATCAGATAATTGACAAAATTGACTGATGTTAGCCATGAATTTCTGAAAAGTATTGATGCCGATCTTTTTGTTTTCAAACCAACACGCATCATCACTTCTATATGAGATTCTTGGCCGCTGCCACAAAAAGATATTTTTATCGTTAAGCTTACTTAAATAAGTTTCTATTATATTCACAGGACATTTGGTGCTCCCTGTCTCATATATGCGTCCATTATTTCCTCTTTCTGTATTATTTTCACGGCGACACTTCGTCAGTTCATCTTTTTTAAGTGAAACAAATCTTTTGCCAGATTGATCTTTTTGTATGACAATATTGGATTTCTGCATACTATCAAAATTTTCACACCCTCTCCTTGCAAAAAGTATCCCAACTAAAAAGAAAACCATCAATTGTAGTTGTTGAGGAACAAAACAGTCTAACGTTTCGGTAATTTTTTTCAGATCATCGATTGGTATTTCTTTGTAATGTACAGTATTTCCAAATCCCTCCATTTTTACCTTCTTTAAAAAACATGAAAATATTTCAATTGATTTTGGAAATGTTCTTGAATCGTTTACTATATCGATCCTGCTTTCTCCATAAATTCTCTTAAAATAGCGATTGAGACCCTGTCGTATAATGAGATATGTATTTCTCTTGTAATATTCATCGCCTTTTCATAATGAGGAAAAAAAATTAGCTAGCACATCATCTAACTCAGGTAGCTCAAGTTCTTCCAAAGTAAGTGATGGACTTTGCAACCCCAGATATTCACTTAAAGCATTTACAGCAGAATTCTCGGCATATACGGTTTTCTTTGAAACTTTTATTGACAATAAATCTTCTTTTTGAGTATTTGTGTCCAGCAGGAAGCGTCGTTTGTTTGCCATCATGAAAAGAAGTTTTGCAAATATCAACTATGAAGGTATCAACTTTTCTACGGCAGCTATCCAGAATTAAATTTGAAAATCCAAAAAACAGTCATTTCCATGTTAAGGCATATTTTTCTAGCTGGATATCTAGGCAGATCCAAATAGTAGTCCATAGACATAGAAATTAACAATAGCATAGAAAGTCCTAGAATGGAAATTGCATGAAAATTGTGGCACACGCCGGGGGAACTTAGTTGGGGCAAAATGCAAATTGTACGAGCTGGTTTCCAAGTTTTTTGATTGGCATTTATATTTATCAAGCCAATTTGTGATCTGGGTTGTTGCCCTTTGTCCAAAGATCATGTGCAACAAGGCAATAATGAATTTACAAAATACTGTGGCGACAGGATGACAAAGAAGGAAATCCTTTAAAACGTTCTGTACGTTCATCATTTTGAAATATCGGTCCTATAATCTATCAAGAGTATAATCAGACACACATGCAACTTGTAATGTCGATTTTCAGAACATACATTACTCCATCTTGAAATCAGAAGCCAATAAATCTTCGAGTATTCATTTTACTTTAAAGGGCTCCCCTGTTCTTTATATTTAAACACTTTTTGAAATCTCTGCATGCATTCGAATATCAGCTGCCAAAATATCATCACACTATATCACATATGTAATTCAATGATTAATTGATGATTTCCGGCGACATTCTATCTATCTGAGAAATGATTGTAGGTAAAGAAGCTTTCAGTGTGTTTATTCCAGAAAAGTGCAAGGTTTCTTAACCGCTTGATGGAGAAATTATCCAATAATTAGAAATTTTATCAGTGAATTCTTGAGATGTTCTGATAACCAGTACACCGACCACTTTCAATTATGACTCTGTGAACCAAATTTTAATTCGTATTCCAGTATTGAAAAATTGTATAATGGTTGTCAATGACTGCTTGCTACAAATAGACACAGTATATTAATCCATGGAATAGTAGGCTATTTCACATGAAACAATGCCACCATCTCACTTTAAATTCTCTTCATGAAAATCCTGTAATTTGTTGTTAACAACTTCCACAACCAACTTGACAAATACTTTGACTATGATACAATGTTTAAGATCGAATCTGATCTGCAGACCATAGATGTTTCCATGTGCCATCATTGTACATAAGGAAGATATCAAACTTCCATTCTAGTGTACTATTATCTACTTCTATGTCCGTAGATGACTTTGCATAGAAATAATGCATAGAATTTGCATAGAAATGTTAATGCATAGAAATAAACAGTGTAGTCACTTTCTATGGAGCGTTCAATAATAGCCATATAGCTATTCGATTCATACTCCATTTCAAAGATATAGCACTTGGCTGCGCCTTGTGCTATGTTTTGAGATGTCGTATGAATCTCATAGCTATATGGCTATGTTTTAGATCGAATCTCATCTGCAAACCATAGATTTTTCCATATGCCATCATTGTACATCATAGAAATTAACAATACGGTACCATAGAAAGTCCTAGAATGGAAATTGCATGAAAATTATGGCACACGCCGGGGGGAACTTAGTTGGGCCAAAATGTAACTTGTGCGATCTGGCTTCCATGTTTTTTGATTGGCATTTATATTTATCAGGCCAATTCTTGATCTGGATTGTTGGCCCTTGTCCAAAGACCATGTACTCAAAAGCAATAGTGAATTTACAAAATGCTGCACCGACAGGATGACAAAGAAGGAAATCCTTTTAAACGTTCTGTACGTTCATCATTTTGAAATATCGCTCTGATAATCTATCAATAGTATAATCAGACTCTTATGCAACTTGTAATGTCGATTTGCAGAACATGCATAACTCCAGCTTGAAATCAGAGGCCAAGAAATCTTAGAGTATTCATTTTACTTTAAAGGGTTCCCCTGTTCACTAAATTTGAATAATTTTCAAAATCTCAACATGCATTCGAATGTCAGTCTCCAAAATATCACATGTGTCATTCAATGATCTTGAAAAGTTCCAGCGACATTTCATTTATTTGAGAAATGATTCTCGGTAAAGAAACTTTCAATGTGTTTATTCCAGAAAAGCGCCAGGTTTCTTAGCCGCTAGAAGAAGAAATTATCCAATAATTAGAATTTCTGTCTGTGAATTCTTCAGATGCTCTTACAAACAGCACACCGACCACCTTCAATTATGACTTTGTGAACCAATTTTTAATTCGCATTCCAATATTGAAACATTGGAAACTAGTTGTCAGTGACTGCTACAAATAGATACAGTATATTAATCCATGGAATAGTGGGCTATTTCACATGAAACAATGCCGCCATCTCACTTGCAATTCTCTTCATGAAAATCCTGTAATTGAGTGTCAACAACTTCCACAACCAACTTGGCAAATAGTTTGACTATGATACAATCGAATCTGATCTACAAACTATAGATTTTTCCATGAGCCATCATTGCACATAGGCAAGATATCAAACTTCCATTCTAGTGTACTATTATCTACTTCTATGCTAGAATGGAAGTTTAATATCTTGCCTATGTGCAATGATGGCACATGGAAAAATCTATGGTTTGTAGATCTGCTTCGATCTAAAACATCGCATCTTAGTCAAACTATTTGTCAAGTCGGTTGTGGAAGTTGTTGACAGCAAATTGCAGGATTTTAATGAATGGAACTTTAAGTGAGATGGCAGCATTGTTTCATGCGAATTAGCCTAGTATTCCATGGATTAATATATTGTGTCTATTTGTAGCAGTCATTGACAACTATTTTCTAATTTTTCAATACTGGAATATGAATTGAAATTTGGTTTTCAGAGTCATAATCGAATGTGGTCGGTGTACTGGTTGTAAGAATATCTCAAGAATTCACAGACAGAAATTCTAATTATTGGATAATTTCTCCTTCTAGCGGTTAAGAAACCTAGCACTTTCTGGAATAAACACATTGAAAGTTTCTTTACCGACAGTCATTTCTCATAAATAAAATGTCGCTGGATCCTTTCAATTAATCACTAAATGATTAATATGACATAGTGTGATGATATTATGGAGGCTCATATTCGAAGGCATGCAAAGGTTTTGAAAATTGTTCAAGTATAATGAACAAGGGAATCTTTCAAAATAAAATGAATACTGTAAGATTTCTTGGCCTCTGATTTCAAGCTGGAGCAATGCATGCTCTGTAAATCGACATTACAAGTTGCGCATGTGTCTGATTATACTCTTGATTGATAATAGGAGCGATATTTCAAAATGATGAACGTACAGAACGTTTTAAAGGATTTCCTTCTTTGTCATCCTGTCGACGCAGTATTTCGTAAATTCACTATTGCTTTTGTGTACATGATCTTTAGACAAGGGGCAACAATCCAGATCACAAATTGACTTGATAATTTAAAATGCCAACTAGAAAACAAGAAAGCCAGCTCGCAAAATTTGCCTTTTGCCCCAACTAAGTTCCCCCTGAGTGTGCCATAACTTTCATGCAATTTCCATTCTAGGACTTTCTATGGTATTATTAATTTTTATGCCTGCAATGAAGCACTTGATTGAGTTTGTGATATTTGTCATTCTATTTTAACATTTAACGATTATATCATGCAAAAATAGAAATCTTCAGCTGCAACTATGGAAAATTACCAGGCATTCATAAGATCTATGTGCCTGGTAACATAGTTCAAACCCTTATAAATGGCGAGTAAACTTGATTATATAATAATAATAGTAAGTGTATATATTTAAAGAATAGAAATCAAAATGCATAAAATTCATCGTTTCAAGAGCGCTCGCTGGTGATGGAAGTTATAAAAAGAGCAGATGAAAGGAATGAAAGACATGCTGCGTCTGAGAGTATGTCTTCTCGGCAACAGAAACCGGCCAGATGATGATATGGAAGGCAATAAAACATGAAGAACGTGGTCCTCACACATGATCTTCTTCAAGAGTCTGAGGGACTGTTCGTGTCTTCGATCGTCTAAAGATAGCAAAACGTTGCAACTACACTGTGAACCATACAAAAGTCGATGAAATTTGCTTTGTAGGCGATCCAATCTACACTTGTCACAAGCTGAAAGTCCAATAAATGCAGGGCAACAATATTCCATTATAGTTCTCACGAGACTGAAATACACAACTTGTAAATTTTCGTCATTGATTAGGGGACGTAAAGCTCTCAAGATGTAATTATCGCCGAGCATTGCAGAATACCAAATTCTAAAATGCAAGTACCCTCACGAAAATTTTTCATGAGAACTCATGAAATTTGATGCGGATTAATGAGATTTTTATGAGAGCTCATGAGATTATTATGAGTCTCATGATATTCTCACAAGAAAGTATTTAACTCATGATGTTGTCATGATGCGTTGATCGTGTTCATGAGAAAATCATGAGCATTTATGAGGTCTTCGTGAAAATTAGCTTATAAGTAGTAAGTTATGCATGCTAGCCGCGAAAGGAAATAACCTTAAGAAAGCTTATTCAATCAATCAAGATCTTCAAGGTTAGTCTATAAAAGATAAAAATCAAAATATATAGGATGTATCATGGCGATGTGCAACAGCATTTTCGAAATGAAGCATCTATAATTTGACTTTACAACTATCATTACTATGCAAGATGTTGAAAATAGACATATATACAATCACAGTTAAACTCAAGATCATGATAAATAGTGGTCTATTTTGCGAATACTGAAATAACATCGTAGACATGGCGTATCAATGCTTTGGGGCAATGTGGTTAGGCCAAGAAAGCTTCAATAACTATATGCGAGAAAAATAAATTCAGAAGTATGAAAACAACTGTTAATTAATTAGAGAAATTTTCATGAGAAAGCTCATGAAGTTTGATGAGATATTTCATGCGAAAACGTTCCAAATCCGCATTAAATTTCATGAGATATATATGAGTAAAAATCTCATAAAAAATCATGAGGAATTTTCGTGAGGGTAGGCAGGCCTAAATGCCTACAATTGCCTAAAAGATGTGCGGCTTTTTGTCATGGCAATGAGAAATACCTTTCGGCGCCTGTGTCTATATTGCAGCAACTTTGTGACAACTTTAAAACTCTACTTTGTGTTGTTACCGAGACACGAGTGATCATTTCCTCAATTTGTTCTCAATCATTTCCTCAATGTCTGTAGTATCACTACTTCTATCCGATTACCAATGTAGTTATATGAGTCTCTAATTATGTCAAGTTGCTGTCCAAATTTGCATGAGCTATTATGTCACTTGTAAAGCGTTGAAACTGCAATGTCGGAAGTGAAAAATTCAAATCAAGATGGTGATGAGAAATAAGGGCAGTTAATTCACTGCTTCCTGGTACAATTGAAATTCATTGATTGATTAGCCAGAATCTATGGCAATCATTTTCATGACCCTTGCAAAGCACAGGCAAGCATCAATTACTTACTGCAATTATCTCCTTCACAGAAATCGGAACAGAGTAGCCCTTTGTAACAAAATCCAAATCCAGCATCACACTTGCTGCAAGGCTTTCCCTTTTCGTAGGGTTTTTGAAGATCAAAGTTTCCACTGAAACACAGGAGATGAAAAAAGTTAGTTGCTACCACTAGGCCCCTATTTAGTTCTATTTACATTTTGGTGTGAGTTTTGTGGAGATCAAAGAAATTGACGAGCACCAATAAAAGTTTATTGTAGAAAAATGTTCGATATTTCGGCATGTGTCTTAATCATGAACTATGATAAGAACGTGCATAAGACAAACAAAGCTTAGATGCAAAATTTTAGTGCAAAAGCTATCATAGATGGAAAAGTGTTTGGAAATGGGATGGGTTATCTCTACCCACATGCCAAAATTTGGGCAAATCGGACAAGTACTTTTTGAATTAGAAGCGATAACTTGAAGTGCAGCGATGTCTGCAACTTGATCTGACTTCTTCTGACCTCATCGTCGGAGCAGAAAGCACTTGAGGTCAACAAAGTCATTTCCCGACAGCTTGTGCAGTGATGATGACCCAGACCACATCCCCTACGCCAGTGATGGGCAACGCGTGGCCCGCCGGGACATGTTGGGTGGCCGTCACCGCTTCTCATATCAAAAGTGGCCCGCGGACATTATTTGAATCGATGATGTGATCAAAGATCGCACCGACCATTGAGAGGTACATCTAAGGGTGAGGGATCCTCTTTAGAATTTGCAAAATCATTAATTAACAACTAAATGAGCACTAAATGGCACAAAAAAACAAAGATTCAGATTCTAAGTATCCAACCATGCTCCTTTCGTAATGAATATCTTCTTGCATATAAGCGTAAATTGGTCATCACCTGCGCGAGTTTATGCTAAGTCACAGTATTCGATGCCCTGCTGAGCATGTTTCTCTACGTTATAAACCACGCCTCAATGAACCTAGAAAGAGGCTTCATTAACGACTTTGACTACGAATGGAGGAATCCATCAGCAAGATTTTGACAGGCCAACATTCTTTTCAAATATTCCTGTTGACTTTCATTTGTATACAACTACACTAATATAAATTTCGTATACTCGATTGGCATTAGCACACGACTACCATTTGTGGAGCCCATGCACAGTTTTTGAAAGACGTTTATGCTTGGGTGACATATGTGCACGTATGTACATGTAGCATGATCACTAATTGTAGAAAAATCAATTTTATCTTGTGCGGCTTTCAGGCGGATAGTTGCACTGCACCTACAGACCGTTGTTTTTCGATGAAATAAGGAAATGTCGGTCAAATCACCAAAAAAGTCTAATTACCGCTTAATTACACAAAAGAAAAGCTTCAATTTTTTATAGGCTTTTTCGCTCTTCAATAGTCACATGAATTGTGGAAAGTAAATTAGAATTCCTTAATATGAAACAAATTAGTTGCGTACAATACTGCTGTATACATGAACATGTAAAATTTTTGTTATGTAATGCGATCACTATATATGCACGCACGGCACAGAAGCCCACGTGCACTTAGTAAAAGTACGAATAAAAGAATATTAAGCCTATACTACAGCCTTTTGAAATTGGTGGCCCGCGAGCCTTGCCACAAGGAGTCGCCCGCTATCCCAACTTGGTTGTCTACCACTGCCTTACACTAATATGCTTGAATTAAAAAAGGTGTGGCAAGGTAATGGTCGTGGGAAGATGTCAAAAGCAGTGAATGAGACGAAGAGGGAGAGAGAACAATGCACACATGAATAACAATAATGCGTCGAATTGACGATGTCAGATCAAGCAGCTGACATCACTACACTTTACTGTTTCTAATGCAAATTCATCAAATGGATGCTTTCGTCTCTCCGCGATCACCAGTTCAGGGTTTCTCTACGGGACTTTACTTACAGCTCAACTTACGGGGCTTTGTCAGGAGTTCCACAAGGCACTGTCTTAGCACCACAGCTGTTTGCAGCACATATGGGAACGCTAAAACCCCTCTTTCAAGATTCCCCAATGGTAAAGTATGCCGATGATGTCCTTATTGTGTTACCAATAAACCGTTCGAGCATGTCCCTTTGCGAGCCAATGATAACATCAGAAGAAGAAAATGTGGCTAATTGGTGCTCCGCATATGGCTTGAATCTGAATACTGGCAAAACCAAGCGACTGTACGTCGGAAAAGGCAACATTAATAATTTTGTATCATCGTCGAATATCGCTTTTTGTAAGGAATTGAAATTCCTCGGTGTAGTATTCAACGAATTATTCAAGTGGGACAGTCATATCTCCGTTATTTGTAAGACTGCCAGCAAAAGAGCATGTGCTCCTAGAAGACTGAAATGGCTTGATGTCTCAAAGAACGAACTGATATTAGTGTACAATGCTTACATTCGATCTATTCTTGAGTACAATTCAGCCATCTATGTCGCTAGTAACAAAAAAACAGCAGAGAACTTGAAAAGCTAAATCGTCTATGTCATCGCATCATTTGCGGAAACGAATGTCTGGAAAAATGTTTTGGAGTTTTCAAGGTTCCCCGTAATGAGAGAACCATGAGGTTGTTTTAAAGAAGCAATGCAAGAGGATCATATTCTTTTTCATTTGATGCCACGCCACCTGAAATACAGCAACCAACTTGAAATTCCATTCTCCAAAACTCATCGACGATCATCATCGTTTGTTCCTTTTTGCACATCTACTTACAACGAGAAACTACAGCACAAATAACAATTATTTTTGCGTCCATGCATGTCTGTAAATCAGTGTATGGCTCATGTAACTTTGAATGTCTCATACTATTAATAACTTGATTTTCATTTTCCGAATAAACGTTATCATTATTATTGAAGCAATATGAATATTTTGGCCATACCTTTCGGATTGATAAAGTAATCATTTGTTTTACGTTATCGCTCATATGTGGAACGCAATGTCGGTGATGAAGAAATCAGGAAGATCTGCTCAACGAATATGACTGACATTGGGTTATCGCGAATAGAGAGTGTCAATGTATTGAATTCGCTAATTGATGCGGGTAAAAGGTATCGGATTGCAGGTGTCGTGAGAAACCTCCTGATTGCGGATGTCACCACAAAATGCGGATGACTTGACAGGCATGCTTATGATGCAAAACGTTCACAGTGCAAGGATATCAACATACATGATAATGTACGGAGAGAAATGTCTGATGTAATGAAAGGATCAGGTGATCTGTTGCTTTTGCTCCTTAACAGTAATTTTGCGCATATTCTCAAATTCTATCAAATATTCTAAGTTGTAAACGTACTAATATTCCTATCTTTGACGTTGATACTATGAGCCCTTGGTTAATTGCGGTAAAGCTCACGCTCATTTATTTAAAGAATATGAGAAGTCAGTCATCAAATTCATCTATTTAGATTCTGAACATTTTAAGAAAGGATATTTTACTAGGATATAAAAATTTTACTGAAGGATATACATATTTCCTGGAAGTCTAAAAATCAGATAAAATGTGACGACAGATACACTTGCCGGGGGGGGGGATTCATGCTGTAAAAAGAATGTTGTTTATCGTGTCGGTTGTATTCATTGTGATCATTTTTATGCTGAAACTTTAAAAGAGCATCTTCAGCTGTCTAATTTGCTCCTTACTCATATTCATTTTATTCCACCCCATCGTTTACTGGCGTTTCCTTTTCAGTTTTAAGAGCTGATTTTGTTGATTACACACATAGGAAAAAGTTTGAAATGAACAGCATCCGGCAACTAAGCCCAGAAATCAACAAACAATTTGCTTAATACATTGTGGGAAGTTGGGCGGGTAAAGCGGTCTTTTTACATCTATTGTCTTGCAATATTTCTATGTGGTCCCTCATGCATTTCCAAGCACATGTATATCTATGACAGCTTTTTTACTTGAATTTTGTATTTAGCTTCTTTTCATAGTTCATGATTAAGACACATGCCGAAACATTGAACATTTTGTACAATAGATATTTATTGATGCTCATCAATTATGGCGACCTTATTGCACAGTGAGATGTAAAAGCAATGTTTTGGCTGTCTGCTGATTTACGAAACGGACTTATATGGACTGAAAATGATGCCGCTTGAATATCATGTTTCTTGTGCAAAAAGGACATCAAATGAATGGTTATGAAACATGAACCTACTTGATCATGTAGTGACAGACCAGACGTCCGAGATAGTAACCATCACACGAATTGAATCCACATCCTAGCTCATATGTCATTGCCCACACCATCTAGAAAGACAATTCAATGATATCATGGGTGAAACTGATGTGATGAATGACAGCAATTCCTGCAACATTAAATAATGAGTAGCAAACAATTCTGCAAGCAATTTCGCACGCGATTGATTTTGATATTTACAAGAGCATCAGGGTATCATTGTATCAAAAATAGAAAATACGAGACGATCAAAATGGAGGAATAATCGAAACGACATGGTCTGTTCGAGGACGGAGTACTTTCAAATTGAGGAAAATGAACACAAATATTTCTCTACGGAAAGATATAAATGGAATGCATATCAATTGCATCATGAAGCCTGCCTTACAATGTTTTTTCAACCTTTTAAAACTTTATCCGCACTCACGTTTGCACTTGACAAATTTTTCTGCTCCCTTCATCAAAGAGAACATCATGCCAAAGCATTAGCATCACTAGGAAATCGGAGCTCTAAAGGTCCTTCCCTGTATGAAGTTTTAACTTCGCTACGATTCAAGCTATCGTTTGTGATTCCGACAGTTTCATCTATAATGCCTTATGCATTTCAGGGTTCTGATAATGAAAACCCTTGGCGCTGCCACATTCTCATTTTGCTTCACTGAGCGGTCTCACAGACAGCTTGTGAACATGCTTCTTGAACGCCGACCAGCCTTGAGCAGTTGCAATGACAGTGTATGTTAAGTTTGTTCTCAATTAGTCTTTGATGATGGGTTGTCTTCGATGTCTGTGCTTTGAGTGATTTGTGATATCTTTGGTCTGTTGTCAGTGCGCTTTAGTTTCATATCTTGTTTCCGTCGTCGGTTACGTTATAGCGCTGCTATATCTTCATCTATCAGTGTATAATAAATGACTAAATCTTGGATTTCCATGCGTAGAAAGTACGAGGATGCGAAGCATGGAAATCCGAGATTTAGTCATTTATTATAATTTAAACCACTGACATCAGTAGGTGTCTATATCTTTGTAATGTATAATCGGTAGGAGGTTATCAGCGTTTAACTCCTGCATTTAACCTCCTGCAATCACTATCTATGAACTGCTGGGAAATCTCAGTACTGCAAAACAAATGTAATGTAAGTAATTGTATTACTATCAACTATAACAATATCATTCTAAATATGTGATTTTCAAGTATAGTGATCAGTCTTTACGAATATAAATGTTGAAAGAACAGTTTTGAAAATTTCCTCCAAAAGATACATTTTCTGTGGAAATTCCTTCTTTTTCATTATTGCATTGGTTATTGGTTGACATTGGTTGACATTGACGACTACATGTAGGTGCCTGAGCATCACTTTTTCTCAATGCATGGGTCACCTTTTCGTTCATCGATCCCATGTCGATGTAATTTAGATCTGCCTCAGAAACATGACCAATACGCTTTTTCGCTACTTCATTTGGTAATCCTGATGCTATTATTCGCGTTTTTGCAGTTCTTCTTGTACTTGTGTTTGTAAAGTTACATTTTGCTTTTATGCTCATCATTAGGTTCTTGACTACTTTTTCAATTTGATGAATACCTAATGGAGTTTTTTTGAACCAAGTTTCATTTTTGGGTTGTTGTATAGGTGTAAGATAAAAGGACGTTATTTCTTTGACATTTTCTCTGTAATGGACGAACTTTTTGTAGATCTTCACTGGACATCTCTCCGGGCTTTCAAAGTTTGGCAGCACATGTACGACTTTTGGCTCCATTCTGGCTTGTTTGATCCCAAATAAACGAGATTTAGAGGTGTTTTCTTTGTACTGAAGCACCTCCACGCCATCTTTTTCTATCAATCGCAATTGATCGTTTTGATCCCCAAAAGTTAAGTGTTTGTGCTCCGTAGCAGCACGCAACCCTAGTTCAATGCTTAGAACATAAATGAGTGTGTTCTGTAGCTGTGTAGGGGAACTCGTTCCCAGCCCGTTAGGCCCGTTAGTCCATAATTTCTCTTCAGAGTTGAAAGATATTATGTCACTTCTTTTGGTTATCTTACGTTGCCTTCCTTTGCACTTGCCTTCATCTCACCGTCTAACACTTTTCTTGATTCACTGAAGTCTTTATCGAAGAATATTGACCAATTTTTATCCATAACATTATTACAATAATGTTGCAGCATTGCAACCATCTCTTTCAGTGTTTTGGGAGGATATTTAGTTCCATCCGTTTTTCTAACCTCACATAAAAAACGCGAAGACATTGGTCTAATTCATAGGCGGTCATTTCATCAATATCTTTACAGACTTTTAAGCTTCCATCTAATCGACATTTCCAGAATTGTTGCCATTCTCTAAATATGCTCAGTGCCCACTTCTGTTTCTTTAATGTATTATAAGGTATCCTTTCTTCCTCTGTAGTTGTAGCAAATCTGCTTATCCTGCTCATTTCAATTCTTTTTACCGTAAGACTGATTAAGTAAAAGATGATATTGGATACTTTTGATCATGGACTATTTTGATATTGCTTTTTGATTTTCAAACAGCAAATCAAACTAGGACTATGTTCATGCATGAACTAAATCACGGACACATAAATCCATAGCTTACATCTATAGAAATCTTTATATGTGTTATATCATGGAAATCTTAATAGTAAAAACCTTTTACTGTGGTGTAATAATTTATGGCTATAATGTAGATATGTTACATCAATGTGTTGTTGATATCAACGGTTTAAATATCTTAATACCATAATGACATCTAACCCTAAACCATTTTGGAAATCTTAGTAGATATCAGTGGTTTAAATAAGATATCTACCTGATTTACGGAGTTAAACCATGAAATCTACTCGTCTTCGCTGCGCTCCGACTCGTAGATTATCACTGGTTAACTCCTAGAATCAGGTAGATATCATATACATATTTCACTATCTAGGTTAATGAAAGTAGACAAACTAAATCAAACTACATGTAAATAGACCTACCATAGGTCTTACATACATACTATACATGTCTTTGTAATGGTTAGAGGATAATTTGGTAAAACTATCATAGATAGAAAGGTATCATTAACAAAGATATGCCCGAGGGCTTTAGCCCGAGGGCATATCTATGTTAATGATACCGAGATATCAATGATAGATTTGCCAAATTATCCTCTAAGCAATTTAGAGAATGTCTGTCTTATTTCTATGCATTTGTAAGAATTACCTAGGGATTTCTTACAATCTAATAACACCCTAGAAATTTTGTTTATGGTATTCAAACTTCGTTTGCAATGATTCCACTTGAGATCATATCATTCATATTGAAACATGTCTCTATCTAACGAATTGTTTGATGATGAAGATTTTAACACACTTGACGAATTTTTGGCGAATTACGATTTTTCAACGAATACAACTTCAACAACTCTAAATCTGAAACACCATAGTCCAACAGCAGCAATCATCCTCAATATTTACACCGCTCAACTTAGAAAATGAACAATCAAGGACATCACGAAATGAATTACCATCTTCCATCTCTGATATTGATTTAAGAATAGAAAAACAAACTCCACAAAAAACATTAAGCAATGCTAAATGGGCATGTGGAACCTTCAACCAGTGGGTCCGAGAACGAAACGAATACATTTTGGCAAGTAATTCAGAAGCCTTGATGTTTCTATTTGAGAATGGACATTCGTCTCTCAAAGATATAACAAAAGCCAATCTTAATTCGGCATTGAAGTTTTTTGTGTTTGAAGTGCGAAAAAGAAATGGTTTGAAGTATCCGAGCGAGTCTTTAAGACAACTTATTAACGGTATAAATTATTGGCTTCGCAAAAAAGAAAAAAAACTGGAATATATTTACGGACTCCGACTTTGAAGATGATCGAAACGCGCTAGACGGCGCCATGAAGGAGACCGCTAAGGAAGGAAACGATGAACAGCCGAAAAGAGCGGTATCTATAACAGAAGAACAGGAGGAAGATCTATGGAACAGATTTTATCTTGGGGACGATAATCCGAAGAAGCTGAATCGCACTTTGCTTTATTTGCTTTCAAAGCATTGTGGATTAAGAGGAGGAGCTGAATTACGACAATTATCATACGGAGAAAATGGCAATCTAAATCTTGTTCAGTACAAAACAAATATTGAAATCTTGGAGTATTATGAAAACACATCAAAAACCAACAATCATGGCCTAAAGCATCATCACATCGAACCAAAATCTGTGAGAATCTGGCCGTCAGAAAATGCCAATCGTTGTGTGATAAGACTTTATAAGAAGATGATAAATCTCAGACCAGCTATATGCAATACACAAGCCTTATTTCTGCAACCATATCCGCACCACACAGCTACCAAATGGTATAATCCCATACCCATGGGTCACAATACATTGTCTTTGACTATTCGATCACTCATGGAAGCGGCTGGATTTGACGGAAATTACACCAACCAAAGTGGAAGACGAACAGCAGTTACAAGAATTATTGAGAAAACAGGAGACAAGAAACTAGCTAAGAAAATATCCGGCCATCGTAGTGAATGTATTGATGTATACGATGAGATATCGGACAAAAGAATGCGATTAGCTTCGAATGTGTTATCTAATCAAGTGAATAACTCAAACAGAATGCAGCAACACAATAACAACAATTATGGATACTGTAACAACGAATACTATTGAACAATCTGTCGGTGGACCCACCACTTTGAATGATCTAAAAGATTTCTGCAAAGAATTGAAAATTGCTCCAAAAAGAATAAGTGTACATAACTCTGATGGCTCATCTCTTGAGATGAACTTTTGATTTATGATATATTAAAGATGATTTGTTTTCTGCATGGACTTCTAAATAAAAGGCTGAAAATAAACAGGAAGACTAAGTTGAATTAAATCATACGATCACAGTCAAATTATTTAGAAGTCCATCGTTTATGTTATTTCATCTTATTAAGATGAATTGTTCATCTTATAATTGTAGCCTACTCCTGGATATCGTTGCACTGCATATGTTAAAAAATCTAGGAATCGATGAGTAACGATGTAAATTCATGTAAAAATAGCGATGATATTATTATAGTATTATAATTATATAGATTATTAAATATAGATCATATAAAATTATATACTATTATAACATTATAGATATAATATTATTATCGCTATTTTTACATGCATTTAATAGGCCTATATCGTTACTCATTGATTCATAGATTTCTTAACATGTGCAGTGCAATGATATCTAGGAGTACAATTACTGCTATTTTGCGTGCATATTCATGTCTTTGGTAAATATATTTCTTAAAGTAAAGGTATTCTTACAAAAAAAGAAAATATATTTAATAGGATATTTACATGGGAAATAAGACAGACATTCTCTAAATAGTATAGATGAGTGTCATGTCCAGGCGCTAGTATATAGATGTCCATGATCTTAGGTTATCTAGGAATCAGATCAAACTAGAGATTTGTATTTACCATTTGAAAGTCAAATGCACAGGTGCATGCATAGAAGTCTATGATGCATGAATCTTTAATTTCAAAATCAAACTATTTTGAATTTTTTCGAATGTCAAGCATTTCTTTCTGAACAGTTCAGTGATATCAAAATGGCTTCTAAAAGATTTGCTCATACATCAGATGAAAAAAGGAAAAATGATATAAATAATTGCATTCCCAAGAGTACATTGTCGAAAAGTAGGTAGGCAATTTACTTGAGTCCAATAAAATCACCTCAAACCAACATTTGGTACAATAGAATTCCATACGGAATACACTCAATTCATAAGGCAACAGCTCGACTTACAGAGAGCGTTAAGTAGGCTAGTGGGGAAAAGATACCGTCCTCTGTTCAAATATAGGAGTTATTTCAATCATGAACATCGATTATAACAATTGAACATGTATGAGTTTATTACTTCGGAGTCACTAAGCTTATGTGCTTCTATCACTATTTGTGTATAATTCAGTTTTTAGAAATGAATTAGGCCCGATTTCTAGCTGGATATTTTAGAGATGATGCGATTATCTTTATGAAAAAAATGAAGAAGTTTCATTCACATCACTATGTTCAGTCAAAAATCAAATCCTTAAACTCCGCTAAAATGAAGGAATCAACATATTTTTGAAAAGATGTCTGGTTTGTAATGGAAACTATTATAAGCTTATACTTAATAGTAATTGATTACATAGTATGAACATTTCATGCCAAAAAACTGATGTCAAATTGCCAGCGCTACAAAATATCCTTATTCAATGTCAAAAAAGCTTCGACTTCATTGGAATTCATAATAATTGATGTCCTTGCTCTAATGTTCATCTGCTCTTTTGTCCTTTGCTTTTATGTCCTTCTGCTCTTTTGTCCTTTGTTCTTATATCCTATGCTCTTTTGTCCGTATGCCCTTCCAAAGTGCAGCGATTGAGGCCATGAAAGAAGCATCTGGAGGACACCTTAACTGTCACTCAATGATGACAAGACGGAAAATAACTTAGGCGGACTTTAACCTATGCATTCTAGGCTTTCGCTCTACCAACTGAGCTATGGACGAGCGACAGACATTGAAGATTCTGCGTAATCATCCTTCAAGGCTCAGGCAAAAACTTGCCGCAATCCGATACGAGGAACTTGCTACCGCAATGACAGACTAAATGACAATCAAAGGGATTCTGTAGAATCCTTAACCCTATCTGGACTGGGTAGGGGTCGATTCGGCCCCGCCCTAGATACTTTTTAATCCCACAGCTGAACGTCTTTGTGTGAGAAGTCTACCGTCCGTGACTTTTCCTAACTTTTAATGGCGCATCTTTTGGGAGTAAAAGATTTAATTTTGGCCAAATATTTTGGCCGCACGAGCTAAATGAAAACTAGTTATGACGCCTAAAAATCGTTGGAATTTACCTTCTGCTCTCATTTCAAACTTTTTCTCGAATAAATTAATGTAGTGTTGCATAATAGACACAAATTAATAATTTGATAACATCAATGCTTTTTATAGTATGATATTGGGATAGTATTTGAATGCGTTTTAGTCTTATATCCTCCATATACTACTCATGAATAAACAGTAGAATAATGAATATTTTCTCATTTTTTACACGAATAATGAAACTTTTGGAAAAAAACGCATCATTGTAATAATTACGTATTTGTCTTCATTTAGGTTTCTTTGTGATAATATATTCTAGCTAATGATAGATAGCCAATTTGGAATGGAATTCTCGCACATGAAAAAAAGACTTTTTACTGTTTCAATGTTTGAAATTTGAAATACTATTCATACAGCATTATTATACATGTATGAATCAAAGCAATAAATTAGCATTGATATAGCAAGAAACATGCCAGATAGAAAACTTTCGCATATGTTTTAGCATTTTTAACATTCCGAAGCGATTGGTTTTGCAACAATAAAAAGTATCTAAAATTTTGAATTGCTATTTATAGCATGGAGAAATTAAAGTTTTGAAAAACCGACTACTCCATCACTGAAAAGATCATGCCCGAAATATAGTATGCATGTAATTTCATTAAATTTGAGCATTTAGTTTAGGAAATCTGAGGGGGGAGAACTTGTAGTCTGCTGCAGTGATGATATTTTGGATATCAAATTCGTTTTCTGCGTCATAATCTTACATCTCATCAACATTTTAAACATTTTAATATTCCATATCGTGCAATCGATCATTAATCAATCAATCAGATCGATATTGATCAACAGCTCATCCGAAACGTACAATCGGCTGTAGTTATGATGCTTTGGATATCATATTCGTTTTCTGCCAGGTTAATTTGCATATATTACACTATTATGACATCACAGAAGTACAAATCTACTAAATCAATCAGTGCGAATTAATCAGATCAATACTGATCAATAAAAGTCAATTATTTTTTGAAGAGCTCGTTGTACGATTTTTATGAAATCATTTTCGTTATTTTTCGGCCCCTCCCCAGGCTGAGACAGTTAAAAAAAGCCTTACCTGAGTATAATGCCCAGTCTCAAGACGGTGATAGTTATATATAGGCCTACTTCCCTCCCCCGAAGGAAACTTGTATCGCTTAGCTTCATTGTCAGCCCATGTAATTAAGGCCCTGAAAATTGATGAAAGAGAGTTGAGAAATGAAATTTGATGTCACACGCTTTGAAGTTATGCACCGATCGCCCAGTAGGTTGCATGCACCCTGCATGGAAGTTGTAAAATATTGATATTGACCAAGACTTCAGTGTGAAATGGCCACGACTCAAAGGGTCGCATAATTCTGCTTCCAACCAGGTTAACGGAGCACTGACTATAGAAATCTAACTTTACACTTTGTCTTATTAGTGGGACTAGAATGCATAACAGCTGTCCATAGAGTACGTATAGTAGGCGGAGTGTTGACTCGACAAATGTCAGCATACAGTGAACATTTTCACATCAGTTCCTGCGGTCTAAAAAATTATTTGATCACTTTTTTAGAAGACAAAAATTCTGTAAATTATTCCTGAGCTTATAATGTATACTAGCGATTTGAAACCTCTATATAAGTAGTATGAAAGTAAAAGGTATCTTAATTAAGCGGAAATTAAATTGATTATCAAGGGAATTTCATGAACCGTTATAAAATGTAAGTCTTCACACAAACGTTGAGACCCTAATTAGTTTTTCGGTTGAAATTTCAAGTTTTCAGTTCAATTTTCATAGGCTTGATTCTATTATTCACTTAATTTGTTTCATTTCTTCAATTCGGACAGTAATGGGGACCCATTTAGCCTACGTCTTTTAAAGTTAATTATGATCATTGTATTTGTTTATGTTATTTTACTCTTTGAGTGGTAGGTAGTTTGTAACATGATCACGCTGATTAAGAAAATATTATTAATGAAGCTGAGCATTTAGGCAATAGTCACTTCCATAGAAGGTGATTTAATAGACATTGTCTCTTCAACGTTGTCATGGAGGAGTTTTGAAATAATATTATTCCTTCCGTATTGCTATCATCATCAGTCAACTCCGTGGTGATTTCTTCAAATTTGCAAAAATTTGAATATCTCACATTTGGTGTTGGGTCTCAACTCAAGTTCATTTAATAAAATCGAAACTGTATGCGCATTGGGGACTAGATTGATGCTTTGACTGTTTTCTGAAAGTCATTTCAACCGTTCGGTCAGGCACCAATCTAAGTCTATGAATGTTGTTAGATCATAAAAAGAATCTAATAACTGCAACATGCCAAATTACAAATCCTTGCCGGATAAAGAGACAGTCGCTTGCGGATTAATGTGAGTTCCAGCAAAGTGTTTCGATTGCCAAAATTCCTTCAGATTCGAAGAATTCAGACTATTACGCACAAGTTTTCTCCATAATGTTGGCCCTTCCGATCATTATTAAAGAAATTAGCAGGCGCACGAAAATTAGTTCATTTGATGATTTCACATCCTCTCCTCGGCATTGCTCACTCTATAGTGCATACATAGAATCGAAGCCACGCATCGATGTGTGTTTTGGTGTGTGCGAAGTGATATCACAGCACGCACGCATCTCTCACTGGCTCTGGTTCCTCTGCTGACAGCTTATTGTTTGCCGTTTCCAGTAGCAAGCGATACACGAATTATCCATTCGAGAAGGAGCAAGTTGTCTAATTCTGTGATGTGCCATTTCGATATTAAGGTTACATACAACTCTTCCTTTCTAGGAAACCGAAACGCGCACTGATGAATCTAATTCTGTAAAGACAGGTATATTTTTTTAAATGCATTTCATATATGTTTTTGATAACCTTTTTAATAGCTGTGAGCTTCTCACAGAAATGAAGCTCGGAATCGGTTCTCTTTAAAAAGTGCAACTATCACAGACACCAAACTTCTGAAGAAGCAACCAAGGGGAGCCGTTTGCGATGTATGCGATGGCTTTGTCGCTTTGTAGAATGGCGAGATGATAAAGTAGTGTTTTGCCAGCGTTTCGCATGAACAGAGGCAGTTGATGAATGCAGACACGACACAGCACGAAATCTATTGCTCCGAGACTAAAGGTGGCGGAGGAATATAACGAGGAGATGGGAGAAGTTGATTTATGTCACAAGATGCTTGAAACTAGAGGATGACAAGCAAGAAGCGGCAGGACTATCAATAATTTCATCGAAGCCTTGTTCAACCCTTGATGAATCCATCAAAATGTCGGCCTCAAAGTCTCATTCGTGCAGTTTTTGAGAATGACTGCAAAGATTTTGCTCCTTGGAAGTCAGGCACCCTGAAGAAACATGCATGGTCAAGGTTCAGTTGCAAAGATTCCCCAAGAGATGCGTCGTGTTGTTCAACACCTACGTTCACATAACTGAATCAATGAAGTTGGCGTATAACATTCCACTTCGTGCTCTGAGATCTGTCTTCAGTTCTAGATTCCCTTCCTGACTTGCGAATACAGAGACCACAATCGTTGAAAATAATCTTCTTGCGGTGTCGATCGATTGCATGAAATTTCGTCTTTAAATTTCTGCCTGTACATGTATGCTCATGTTTTGAGAAAATTCTCAAGCAACTTCAATGAGAGTTATTAGAGTTACATGTATAACATATGAATGCATTGCAAGTACTTTCGTATGAAAATGATATGATGATGCAACGATATCATTCATACCAAAGCTTGACATTTACGCCTAAAATTCAGTTAATTAACTCAACGTTGCAATATAGGACATTGACCTCATGACCTCTTAAAATTTATTTTTTTACCCCTTGCGATTTATATACATCATTATTATGACCCTAGGACTCTAAGACAGCATAAGTTTCAAACATTTACGCGCTGGATTGCTTCTGGGTCTTAATGCACGGGTTATTAATCTTTAAAAACTCTATAAAAGCACGGGTCACTAACAAGGCACCGTTACTTCTAAGCAATGTCAAACAATGATGGAGGCCGAGTAAAGCTTCAATGCGATGCTGACAGCCGCCTGCTTCAACTCTGTAGACTCACAGACGTTGCGGCGCAGACCTGCCGCAGAGTTGCGTCCACATGTCTACACAGTGGCGTCCACATGTCTCACAGTAGCGTCCACTTGTCTACACAGTTGCGTCCACTTGTCTAACAGTAGCGTCCACTTGTCTAACAGTAGCGTCCACTTCTCTCACAGTTGCGTCCACATGTCTCACAGTAGCGTCCAGTTGCCTCACAGTAGCGTCCACTTGTCTAACAGTAGCGTCCACTTGCCTCACAGTAGCGTCCACTTGCCTCACAGTAGCGTCCACTTGTCGCACAGTAGCGTCCACTTGTCTCACAGTAGCGTCCACCTGCCGTACAGTAGCGTCTACTTGTCCCACAGTAGCGTCCACTTGTCTAACAGTAGCGTCCACTTCTCTCACAGTAGCGTCCACCTGTCTCACAGTAGCGTCCACTTGTCTCACAGTAGCGTCCACTTGTCTCACAGTAGCGTCCACCTGTCTCACAGTAGCGTCTACTTGTCTCACATAAGCGTGCACTTGTCTCACAGTAGCGTCCACCTGTCTCACAGTAGCGTCCACTTGCTGCACAGTAGCGTCCACTTGTCTCACAGTAGCGTCCACGTGCCGGCTATTAGCGTCTACTTGTCTCATAGTTGCGTACACCAGTCGCGCAGAAGCGGTGCAGGAGGTCACAGCCCAGCGTGTTCTAATATAGGCTGAATGCAATGCACGTAGGCTTTATCTATCAGTTCTGGCAGGTCATTGCTGCGGCTGCTATGGAACGTAGTCCTTTGTTCATGTCTTTCGATATCCTTTGTGCCCAGACAAACTGGCACTCCGCAATCTCCTCTATGATTATCATCGTCACAAAAAATCCGGATAAGCAAAAGCAGAACAGTCTGTTGTGCAGAACCGACTACAGATGGACATGTGCCGCATTTCAAATTGTTGAGCCGACTGCGAAGTTATAGCCACAGCATTGTAGTTCTCATGAAAGTCCCTCCTAACTGGAATTGTTTTACGCCTTCAACTGGACCAATTGAAGCAGAATTCCCACAATCAATATTTAAAATTCTTCCTTTATAGGCTTCAAACTCAACTCTTCGTGTCCTGGCTTCCTTCGCGGATCCTGAATCAGGCATTGCTCAGATTTATTGGGTGACGGGGACAGCACCGGGAGTCTTGAACCTCTTCGGCTACGCATTGTTGACAGGCACTGGATATTGAAATGAACTGGGTTATCGCTGTAAGACAATACCAGCTACTACTCAAGTTTCTTGATTATCAATTGATGCTGGAATGATTAGCTGAATATATCGACACGAGTGGAGTGAAAGTTCTTTCGTCAGCACCGGATGTATCCAAAATGAAGGTCGAGGTTCCGGAAGATTTTGATGCAGGTCAAGAACACTAAGGATAAGGAGAAGGAAAATCAGCACCTCGTGGAGTATGCCACCTAAAGAATACGGAGAAAATGCAGGTCAGAACGTTTTAATGACGAAAGGATCTTTTGATCTTCAACAAACCGCTATTGTCCATTCCAGTCCCACTAAATTAAAGAAAATGTCTGATTCTTATGAACCTGATGTGAAAGTATTCCGAAATTATTTGTCGTCAAATTGGGAGCCGTAGTCCAATGAGATAGTCTGAATTAGCAAGTCTCTATCTGAGAAAGGATGTTGGATCTCTATTTAGTCCTACAATAAAGCACAGATGAGCGTCGGGCAGACGATCACATGAGTTTTGAAACCCGATCAAATTAAAAGACAACCCAAACCCGACCAGACTAGATTCGAAAATTTATTCATATTATGATAATAATACTGTTGCCTGAAATGATTCATATGGAAATCAACGTTGCTTTAGAGAACTATAAGAGACCATCACAACGCGTTCAAATCGACCTAAAGCCCCACAGGCAGTCTTCTGGAAGATCGTTCAGACTTGTACTAATTGTAGGAGTCTGAGAATGCACTATGAAGGAGGAAAAGTTGACAAGGGCGGAGAATACAAGTAGAATAGCAAGACAATCAATGACTTGTTGAGATAATCAAGATAATTTGTCATCAGATTCCATTCGATAACAGGATTGTATTGTTTGGCTATATTATCTATCTTTCCAATTTTGAAAATGCGCGTGATGTATTGTTGTGTCTATCACTTCCCCTCACATGATTAAGGCGTTCAACCACAGAGTAGGGATATGTAGGTAAAGTGTCGACTCAAAGAAGTATCTGTATACAGTGAAAATTTTTATCTCAAAAGATTCAGTTTTTTGCGGAGATTACTTTCCTGCGGTCCAAAAATTATTGAGCACTTTTGAAAAAAGTCAAAATTTGCCAATTTATATACTACTCAGATGACTCTCCTATATAAGTAGTATTGAAACAAGTTGGGTATCAAAAGGAATGAATATTTGATAATAGCCATCCTAACTAAGCGGAAATCAAACTGATGTTAAGGGAATTCATGAACCGCTTTATGATAAAAGTCTTCATGAAAAGGTCGCGATATTATTCGTGCTTTCTTGGCTGAAATTTCAAGTTTTTAATTCAATTTTCACCAGCATAATTTTATGATTCACTAAATTCATGTTTCATTTCTTGAATCTGAATAGTGATGTTGAACCATTTACATCCTTCAAAGTCAAATGAAATCATTGTATTTGATTATGTGATTTTGCCCTGCCAGTGGCAGGATGCTGCTGTGATATGATCACGCTTATCTTGAGGTTGAGCATGAAAGTAATTGGAACCCACTTATAAATCATTTTACAATCATAAAAATTGGAAATAACCACTCTTTCAATTTTGATGATTGTAAAATGATTTGTAAGTGTGCTGACCTCCATACGAGAAAAGTAATTGAATGATCTATGATCAAATCCCATTGTAACAGTGTTGTCAATTCAAACCAAGGCGTGACTAATGTCAACAATCATGTAGCCAATTTAGTGTTGAAAGGCATCAAGTGTTAACTTTCTTGTTGATGTAATCTGTTCCCCCCTCCTCTCGGTTTCTTCTCTGTCTCCGTGTCTGTTCTTACGAAATTTGTGTATCATGTAATCCCCTCTTCTGATCTATTTTCATTCACAGGAATATGTTGGCCGGATGCTGACGAAAGCTCGGGAGAAGATATTTTAACTTCAAACTTTTGTGGCTGTTTTTTTGCTATACATTATAAGAGTGAAATTACTCGATTTTGATTCAATAATTCAAAAAGCTTTTATTGCCTTATTGACGCTACAAGGAAGATATGACAATTACAGTTCCCCCAAGCATTTCCCCTCGCAATAATTATTTCACATGCAACAATGTATTATTGTAAAGAAACGGGCATGCTGTATGTAAAATGCTCAATTGTGACAGTAGAATCACATACACCGGTTGCTTTTAACAGTACAAGTAGGCTTGTTCCACATGCCGGTATAGATACTATACAATGAAGCAATGTAGCTTGGAATTCTATTTCCAGGAAAAACAAAGTTGTCATATGCATGGTTGATATTTCGTTTCCATACAATTCAGGCGGCTCGGAACAATGCAACGAATAAAGACGTCTGCTTGCAACTGCCTCCTCCCGTGTCCTTCACTGGTTGTCATGATACTGATCACAATGCACTGGTGAACGAATTCGACAAACAGCAGACTGATTTCTATGGACTGAACGCACAAGTGGGAACATCAACAATTTATCACATCAGGAACATAGCTGCATCGTACAATGAGTACAGCCAAAATGTGCGAATACGTGAGATGCGTGAGAAATTTTCGGAATGCGTGAGATTTTTTGGCCTTGCGTGAGAGTGTGATATGGGGGTCGAATGCGTGAGACTCACGCCGAAAGTGTGAGAGTTGGCAACCCTGTACATAGCAATAAGACATGTAATGGACATATTCAAGTGTCGTACTGTCAATGTTGTTCTCAGAAGCTATGACTGTTTCATTTCTGGACGGATAGCCAATTCAAATTTTAATTTTCCATAGATTCATTTATTGGACACATACTGCCGCTCGAATTCTTCATTCCTTATAGAATCCCTACATCGTGCAAGTGAAAATTGATTTGGAGAGATTCAATGCATTTCTCAAAATTGCAAGCTGAAGCTATATTTGAATTAGCAGAGAAGAAAGCACATTAAGCAGAAAATTTTCATACGTAATCCCTTAAAATTGTTCTATGAAACAGCAAGCTGAAAAAATTCAATGTGAATACTGATGTCTCGAGCATATTTAGGATAAAATTGAGGGTTCATGTTGCATAACAGATAAATTTGGCAAATCTACAATGCTGCATTCAACAGTATACAATGAAGGTTTGTGAAAGTTTTGATCTTTTTTTTCGACTCAAAGATGAGAAAAGTTAATCAAAAGTGACCAGCGACTTATTTGCTTCTATAGACTTCTATCAAACAGATATACACATTTCCCCACCAACTCGTCAATGGTGTTCAATCAACCATTCTTCGATACTTCAACACCTCCTTATTTATTAAGAATGTAAAAATGCATGTAATTTTGGAAACTGATGGCAAATTAGTGCCTCGTCAATTGGTTGCTTTATTATTGTTCAGACCTTTCGGACGTTGAAAGAACTCATCCACAGGTTTTGCGATCATGATAAAAAATGCATAATTTTCTTGATGTAATCACATCTGAATGGCGTGCATCAATATGACCTTATTAACACCATCCGAGATTGTGAACGTGGGCATGTGGCATACTAATAGTAGTTTTCCTACTTTATTTAAAGCATCTCTTAATTGCTGAATTATTGAGTTTATCTACTATTCAACGTTTGACACCTATGACCTATTCTGTTGAACTGATTTGATGTTACTCTGTATTTCTCTCTCTGATTTACTCCGTAGATCTGCATTATTTATGTACATTGTGTATTATACTGTTCATTATATAGCACTATACCATAGAATTTGTGCACCTTAGTACGTATATAATGCATGCTATTGTGCAGCTTTCTATGGTTTCAGGTTAATAATTTCCACAATCAAGTCGCTATATAGCACCATAATTACCTAGATATCATAGTACCTAGATTTACCTACTTTGCAACGATATAGGTGACGGTGACTCAGGGGCGTCGGTGACCCCTAAGTTTGAGTAGGGAGCAAAGTATGTCATTTGCTACCCCTGAAATACCGATGCACAAGACATCGGAAAAATTCCTGTAAGCAGGTAGATGAGGATTCAGGAATGCATGCTTGTCATCTATCTCGAAACTTTGTCAATTCATCAATCAAATGCAACGTTGGACCTTCTTATCAATTATGATGCCGTTGAGAAGAAGAACACATCCAAGGTCTCTCTCCTAATGGCAAGAATGTGGAATTCCGTTTTCGAAACTGTCTATTCAGTCGCGATGCTTGGACCGTCAAGATCAAGGAAAGCAATGAAAATCAATGGTAAGCTTTATATGACTGAATTGTAGTTCATTTGTAGTTAGATTACCTTACTTTAATTTTTGAAAGAACTAGAAGAAATATCCATCATACGACTAGTTGACTGACTTTTTGCGTGAGATAAGGTCTTTCACTACAGCTTGCAACCTCGACCAAATCCCAAAATCCTATCTCGGGATATCGGGATTTGCTCAAATTTATAGTAAGCTAGCATAAACCTCGGTCTACTGACAGCTGTCATTGTCCTTTTCTGCAGGTGGTCAATGGCTTGCTTGAACAGTCATTGCCAGGCTGAGTGACAACACATTTCAAACACCAAATATCACACACAGCGTTGCTTAGTTTTCTTCATGAACTGATAGCGAGCGAGTAACGCACCATCAATGAATGCTCAGTGTACTGTCTCAGACTGACTGACTGACGACGACGTCACTCTACATCTTCAGCTAACCAACCGACCTCAGTAACCACCGTTCATTCATAGTCGGCTCGTGCTACTTATTGCTTATTGTTATCATGAAAATGACGTATTCATTTTCATGCTGCTATCCATTGACAATTATTGTCCAATAGTCAATCCGCGTTCGAAATCGCTCATCACCCTCATTCTTTATGAACTATCGCCGTGAACTGTGCTCTTATCTTCCACCAATTGTTTATGTACATAAATCGTATGAATCTTGAATCTTTTTTGTATATAATCACATCATTTCGATTCATTAGCATAAAGTAATCCTTAAGTTTGATGAAACACTGCATGTAGTATTGGATCATAAATATTTACACATAAAAGCTAAAGAGAGAGAAAATGTCGCTGTGAGTGAGCTATAGAACAACAAAAGTGGACTTGCAAGAGAATTTCTGAAGAAATATACTAGGAATATAGTACATTAACAAACTATCAAACAGGTAGCAAATCGCGCAGGTTGACTGTTGAGTGCTTGAACTGCAACAGCATTCTACATCCTTTAATACACGATTAAGCATTACGAGGTGAATGCCAATTGCCAATACGACAAATACCACGAAGTCTATTAATGTAAGTCTACTGTAGTCCTGAATATGAACTTTGAAATATCCGAGTTTTAATGGTATACATTAACACAAATTATACTACAGTATGTTCATGTTCGACACACTTTTGTAAATGATTTAAACTATCTTTCAGCTATGATTTCATTGGCCAACCTCTACATAAATAGAGGTGAATCCCAGGGAATGGCCTCCCTGACGGGAGCCCAGAACCTATGCTCAAATTTTTAAAATCACAGGATCAAGGTGATTGTATTTCAGCTATGATTTCATTGGCCAACATTTAGATATACAGATGTAGATGTGTACTGTTGATGTTCCGGGTTTTATCCATCTTGAATCCCAAAATCGAGAAGGGTCGAGATTTTTGCAAGCTCTATAGATGAATGACCACTTCCCATAATGGATTTGAGTTGGTAGTGTACGTGTATCACGCGGTAGGGAATGCATGAGTTCAAAGAATGCGAATTGACATTTCTTAATTTTTTTATCAGTTCATAGCTATATAGACAAAATACAACATTTATCATTCGCAACTTTGCAATGAAACATATCACATACCAGTACGTTAAGTGTGTGTATACATTGTATGCAGCATTGTATACAATAAATTCAGCGTTGCTGAAGCATTTAGCCAAACAGCCGAAAGCCGTTAGGATTTTGTTTTCGGAGGTAATTAAACTCATTCAGATAATCATCACCATACCAGCGTCAGCCTCATCTGCTGAAAGGACATTCAGTGCCTTGCGCCGCCTAAAGTCTGAGTACCGATGTACTATGACTCAATCACGCCTAACTCACTTGATTCTTCTTCATGTATTTAAACATCAGACCATGGAATTGAGCATTTCCTCTATTATAAGAGAGTTTGCTTCCCGTACTCCCGAGAGGAAAGCTCGATTTGGCAACGGTGTGTGGTGAGATGTATTGAACTAAAGATGTACATGTATAATCTTCATTTACATAATACTAGATTTAAGAATCAAAAATTACATGTCGGGCCGAAGTGTATCGATGTGTCGACCTGGTTTTGCATTGACCAGCAGAAAGTGAAGTAGCAGTTGTCATAAATTGTACCTACATGTCACGTCAAAACCGAACCATCGGATATTTGTAAGTAGTCAAGCAGCTTTGTGACGTCTCTCAAAAAAAGGTTTATAATTTTTATGAATTGGAAAATTTTGAGACACATTTGTATTTAATAGGCTGACATTGTTTATATCGTATAGGTTGACATTACTAAATGCCATGCAGTATAGTGGCGGCTGGGTACTTAGTAGTTCTTTGAATGCTCAGAATTATTTTTATCGAATGTTGCCTTAGTAGACCTACCTTCACAAAATGAAGTTTAGATAGAAATGTCAGTATAGCTGGATTAATCATTGAATTTCAGCGCATCTAACACTTTTGGAACCAGTTTTCATCGCAATACTGTCGTTCAGATGATTCATTGCCATACTCACAATACATACTCGTGTTTATAAATTTGTTACATTGATTTCAGTACATGCAGCCTACACACGTGCATGTGTGCAGTTTTTATGAGTTTGAGTGAAATATACTCTTTGATTTCTTACTTTTGACTTTTGAGTTACATCATCCCACAAATGATACGTGTAGTACATATGCATGCATGAGAATTATGTCACAAGTCTACTGTGCGCCCATGTGAATAAAATTAGTCTTGTTAGCCTCACTAAATCTGAAATATTCGGGCGATGGTGCTTGAATATAGGCCTACTAAAAATCGAAGGGTTGTCCATGAAAAAAAAATTTGCTACCCCTAGTAAAAAATCGTTCCGACGCCCTTGCGGTGACTGGGCATAATAGAATTAGAGAAAGCATCTCCGGATTTCGCCTTCACGTTTGAAGAGTGTTCTAATGGACTTGCAATCGGTCACTTTGCTTTTGCTGCGGCAATGTCTGTTAGTGCGCTCATTGAGAGAAACCATTTTGTTGAACGATCCCAGCTTTGATAGTGGTCATTCTACCAGGTGCAGCTATAGTTCTACCATGAATGATGCTTGCAAAAAGAGCGTTTTGACTGCGCAATGTGACGGCCCAACATATATTTTGTAGTGATATAAATCAACATACCACCTCCAACTCACTATCGGTGTTGAGCTAGAGCGTCTCTTCTCTTTGGATGATAAACAGAACTCTTCCTCTTGTTGCTTCCGTCATTGTTACGTTGAGTGTGATCAACCAAAAACATTGCATTCCTTCACAAAATTTCACTAGATATTCAGCCTCTTTTTTTACTGCAACCTTTCCATTGTTTGAATATTCTATCATAATCCGTCAAACATCATTTTGGTTGTGTTAAAATACATTAACTTTCTGCAATGTTTTTATCAGAATTTTGTGAAAATTAGACAGGCCGTTATGTCGAGACAAACATTCACTATTCCAAACTATATCAAGGTCCAAAAATCATGTCATTTAAAAGTGCATCAAAATAACAATCTTGTCGATATAGCCTATTGACCTTCCACCTCAAATGCGAGGTGCTGAAATATAATATTTTGCAGATAACTGCGTTTGATGCAACGCATAATAGGAATAGGCTTGCAAAACTAAGCTATTCAGTACATGCGCATTAAACTAGGCCACCATTTGCTTTTGTTAATTTTCCATGAGATAAATAAAATCTTCCATTTTTTTGTTCACCGACCGATTATTGCTATTATGCAGCCAGCAAACTGACACATCCTTATCGCAAGGTGCTACTAGAAATTGTATGCTTTCTATCTCTAGAAATTTGAGTCTCAATAATCATGTAAAATTTACCATAGCATGGTGACCTGTCATGTTTCATAATGGAAAATGTTGATCAAAAAGTTGTGAAATAACAAGATACAGACTTCAAGATATCCGTGTTTAGAGGTAATTATGAGAGATATCCGTGTACAGAGATAATTATGGAAATTATTAACCTCTTCTGAACCTCTTCTGTATCCCATAATGATGATATTTGCATCGACACATTTGAAAGATATTTTAGAAATTTCAGTTAACGCCTATCTGCATGTGCGCTCATAGCATTGCTGCCCACATACATAGAGTAGGTATATTAGGTAGAGTGGTAACTCCGCATTTATTAAATCCCCAATGTGTATGTATACACTTTCGATTTTATTAAATGAACTCAGAGATACAGGCGGCATTGTCACCAAATGTGAGACAATACTTTTGCAGTTTTGCACAAATTACAACGGAATCGACTGATGATGACTGTAATGCAGGAGGAATGATGAAATTTTACAGATTCTCATGACAGACTTGGAGATTTAATGTTTGCTAATTTAGCAATTCGATGGGTTCCAATTACTTTCATGCTCAACCTCAGAAATATTTTCTTAAGCGTGATCATACCACAGGCAACCTGCCACTGGCACAGCAAAATCACATTATCAAAGACAATGATTTCATTTAACTTTGAAAGATGTAAATGGGTCCACATCACTATTCAGATTCAAGAAATGAAACATGAATTTAGTGATCGAATCATAAAATCATGCTGGTAAAAAATAAATTGAAAACTTGAAATTTCAGTCAAGAAAGCACGAATAATATCGCGACCTTTTCATGAAGACTTTCATAATAATACAATTCATGAAATTCCCCTGATAATCAGCTTGATTTCCGCTTAGTTAGGATGCTTATTGTCAAATATTCATTCCTTTTGATACCCAACTTGTTTCATACTACTTTTGTAGGAGAGTCATCTGAGTAGTAAGGTGGGTGAGGTGAATAAGGCCCACTTGCTAGATCTCGGAAACTGCTTAACGAATTTAAGCGCAACAAAAAAGAAATGAAAACATTTAATTTTAAATAAGTGTCAGAAGTTTTATCGATTTTGGTCCAGTGGATCGGATTCTACAGCATCTCAAAAAAAAGAGCATTCAAATTTCTTCTTTGATCTAATATTTGCTCTTCATTTGTTCAAGGATTTCATGACACTAATTATTGGTGTAGATGAGCTCTTGACATGGAAAATTATCTCTGGCGTATCCTCTCTATGACCTTATGTAGTAGTTTGATTTTGGAGTTCGGGAAAGTAAGAAAAAACACTGATTATAAAACGATGTCAATGTAGTCAATAAGGCCCATACAAAATGCTGGAAATAAGGCCCGGGCCTATCACAGTATAATCAGTACTCCGAAAATCCAACGAAAGTCAGATCCACGTAAACGTAAGAGAAGTCTTACGTAGAAAGCACAACTACTTACAAAATAACTTTTTACTATTGAAAAGCGCTTTAAGCAAGCACCTGTTCTATCCAAGAAGCAAAACAGTAGGCTCAAGCTTAGGTGTAGAAAAGATGAGCAAGCTGGCAATGAATCGTGGGATTGGAAAATTTGTGAGGAAGATGAAAAGTTAGATAGGCCTATGAGATAGTGTACAGCATGTGATTGGGTACACAAAGATTGTGTTGGTTTAAGTCATGGAAGTGACGAAGATGAGTTCCTATTTATTTGTCCTGACTGTTGCAGTGTAGGCCTATAAAGTCAATGCTTTTGACTGATAAAATAATAGAGAGATTATACAATACCAAATACATTGCCAAATACAAGGTTTCACCATCATATACATGTAATTATTTTTTCCTCGTGTTAAAAATATATTTTGTTTTTCAGTAAAAGTCGATGTATTTGAATGAACAATTTTGGTTTTTCTTTTTACATAGGGGCTTAACTTAAGTCCTAACTTTGAATTACAAGAACATATTAGATCTAACCTTATTATACCTATTTGCGTACCAGAAGGTGAATACAATCCAATGTACATGGTCAGATGTCAGAAATGACTTATAAGCTACATAAATTGAATACATAAATTAAAAACAAAAGTAGGCCTTATTACTTGCACGTGTCGGCAATAAGGCCTACTCGGTGATTTTTCATCTTTTTGCTCGTACACCAGAAGTTTCGCAATAATCAACATGAGCTTCTCACACATGTCAACTGCCCCAGAAATAGATAATTTGAATATAAATTCATAGCATTTAATCAAAAATTCAAGACTGTAGAGCTCTAAGTCTGTTAGGTGGGCCTTATTCACCTCACCCACCTTATATAAATTGGCAAATTTTGATGCTCCTTCATCACTTTAATTTGAATAAACTGTAAATACTTCACAACATTTTATTTTTTTAATTTGAAAATGTTTTGCATGTGGATTTTGAAGCATTGTTTTAATGCCGTCAGTAAACTTCTCATCGACAACAGATATGAAATCATTATTTTAGTAACTCACTTTTCCATCGCCTTACTCCGATTCGACCACCCGTCGTAATTCTGACCTGCGTACTGACGATCTGCAGGTGCATTGTGCATCCCAGCTCCACATTTATTTGCCCATTCTTGAGCCTTTTCAGCAAGACCATTGTTCCAGAACTGTAAAGCAATCAAGCTGTGATGAATGCATTTGTAATCGTCCAACCAAGGCAATTCAGCTGGTGTGACACACACACCACTCAGAGAACCGTGTGACTCAGTTTTAGCGCATTTTCAAAGTTCTGTACAAAATACTTGGCCAACACGTAAGTCAAATTTGCTATCTATTCGGAAAAGTCATTTCGTGGAAGTTAAAAGTTCGGCTCAGAATTTCGTAGGATAATATGCAATGATATGAAACGCTACTTTTAAATATTTCACGAGCCAATCACTGTCCGTCAAGAAATAAAGTTGAAAAGAGATAAAGAGAAGGCATGAAATTAATGTCGGTATTTCTCGAATGATTGCTGCATTACTTGAATGTTCGGAAAGAGGAATTACGTATATCAATGCATCTTTCTAATTCGTGTAACGATGGTCGATTTGGGGTCGAACATAAGCCTTGCAAATTCAAAATAAATTATCTGTTGAGAAGTATTCATCAATATATTCGTATTCATTGATGTACATTTAGAATTTTATTAATTCAATACAATGCGTTACAGAAACTTAGTTGCGCCTATTAAATGATTAATTAATTCACATCGCTCGACTCCCCACGATCTAAACTTGATAATTAAATATCATTGTATTACTTGTCTATGACATGTATCATGGAAATCCCTAACTTTGAGATCTGTCTTTGCACATATACATAGATCTACAGTATGAATAATCTGTCTAGATGCTCAGATCAAAATTTGAGTGGGATGCTTTATAACATAATTAGCGACATTCATTCGTCTGGTTCCTTGATAAGATGCAGTTTCAAGACACAAAACATCAAAAGATAGATTTCTGTTCATTTGTAATGACTCTTCCTGCATCATTGACGGAAAGAGGAACATAAAGTTATTTCAAAGAAATGCCTCTTAAAATATAAATTAAAATTAAAACTAATTAATTAAAAATAAATTAGAATTTCATAAAATATCCTCTTACCATCCTTCTCATGTTGGACGCCCGGAATCCCTTGGACAGTTTTTGTGCACCTTCTGCAGCCAACATTCGATATTTGTTATGAGCATCTAACAAGAACGTTTTTTCTTCAAGAGTGAGACCATTCTTTTTATTTAAATTTTTCTCCATGTAATTTATTTCTGATAATGCATGCGTGCGGATGACACAGAATATAACGAGCATCAGCAGAACGAAGTACTTCATTCTTGACGGCAAGTTCGTTGAATATCAACAATAGTCCCAAGTGGTCACGTTTATAAAACTTGCCATGTGAAAGGCATTTAAATACAGCTGGTGAATGAATTCAATCAGAAAATGAGAACTTATTTGCCTTTTGTTGCTTCCCAATGTAAGGCAAAGAGCTGCTACTTTTCAACGTTTTTGTCCAATTGACTCTAAGCACAAAACAAACCAAGAAATATTCAATGATTAGGACATTCGCTTTCCTTTTGTAAATTGAAAGCCCCAAAAAGAAATGATTTTTATAATTGTCAGTAAACATATAGTTTGACAACTCTAATTATCGCCTGACGACGAAATAGGGTGCTTCGACACGTTGCGGAAAATAAACTTACTTCTGGCAGATTGGTCTATTTTTCTATATTCATAGTTTGACAAAATCAATTCACGCGTGTCAACAGCTCGTAGATAGAAAAGTAGTAGATAATTTGATCTTCATTTAGCAATGTTACACAAAATCATACCTCACTCTTATAAAATTACATCTGTTTCCTTTGTTATGTAATATGTTGTTCTACAAGACAAAAGCTATCACGCAAAACAAAAATAAAGAAAATCAGTCAATCAGAGCCAGTATAGCACCATTATTCATCTACAATAATGTAACTGCTACATGTGATTAACTGGAGTTCATGTTCCATAGCTTCCTGACTTCGCTGCGGTGGTGTTGACAGCACTCCTGATTGCTTTCAGCTAGAAATCTGTCTCTTACCGGTTGAAAACAATACAAAGCACAAATGAACAATAACGAGATCGCATTCACAAAAGGTAAAGTGTCAGCCTTCTTAGAACTAGGGTTTTCTTTGCGAGCTACAAGCAAGCGACTAAATGTCCCTTACACAAATGTGCATCGATGGCATAATGATTATTTTCGACTCTGTCGTAAAGAGGGCTCTGGCCGTCCACGCAAAACATCCAAACGTAGAGACCGCCTAATTTTGATATTTGTTAAAGTTGATCCAAGCCTCTCGTTAACTGAGATGGCTGCACTAGTCTCGTCTATTTCTAAGTCCACTATTCGTAGAAGACTTATTGAGTCGAATTTCAAGAGCTGTAAGAGGCCCTCTCAGATCGAATTATCAGATCAGCATACAAAAACACGTCTCAGATGGGCAATGAGTCATTGTCACTGGCGAAATCAATGGGATCGGGTTGTCTGGTCTGATGAGGCATCAGTCCGTCTGAAGGATAGTGATGGTCGATTGAGATTATGGATAAAATCTGATCAGGAAATTCCGAGACATTTACATCGTCCCCGGGTACAAGGTGGTGCGACTCTACTGATTTGGGCTGGCATTTGGACCAATGGCCGCTCTGAACTTCACATACAGCAAGGAACCATGAATTCTGAACGCTATGTGAATGTTTTACGAATGAACATTGGCCAAATGACAGATCAACTTGGTGATCAATCGACTTGATTATTTATGGATGATAATGCTACGTGTCACAGGAGTAGTAGAGTCAACTTATGCAAGTCTCAATTAGGGCTTAGGACATTATCTTGGCCAGCTCGTTCTCCTGATCTGAATCCCATAGAAAATGTATGGAGTATTCTAAAACGTAACGTTCGTCGTTCACTGCTACCTACAGATGGCGTATCACAACTTACGTCACTGTTAAAAAGAGAGTGGAGAAAGTTAGATCAGGAAATTGTCAGGAAATGATCAGGAATTATTGGACCTTCCGGTCGTTGCTTGACGTGTTGTTTCTCTGTCCGGATAGTGTTGCCTTATCCTTGGTTTTGCGGGTTTGAAGTGGCTTTGGATATTAGTGTTTCATATCATTGGAATCCTCTGGTGACGTTCGCCTCGTTGGTGATTTTGCTTTTTGCATATTATTCCCGTGCTGCTCAGTATTTTGAGTCGAGTATTCTGTCGTCGGAATTGTGTTCATTATCGGTTCTGTGCATTCGGTGCAGCGATTATTCGTTGTGTAGAGTGTTCTATTTTCGTCTTTGGAATACCAACGCCATAGATATCTATAATTCTCGCAGCAGCAGTGCTTCTATATCCTTGCTTGCTTCATCGATTGGTATTGTCAATCGCAATCACAATCAGCTGTTCAGAATTGGCATTTGGAAACCAGTCACGTCCAATTTTTCTGTGGATATCGATTTTTGTCACGTGACATTGCCCACGTCAGTCAATATACGCAAACTTTCTATCTTGCGTCATCGGTGGTTGGAATTCCCAAGCAAAACACAAAGCATTTATTGAACGCAGTATCTCTACATGTACAATGCCGGAGACACGAAAAACCAGTACAGATGAAGGTCGTATTCGCGAGGTTATACGCGATGAAATTAAAAAGGCATTTCATTCCGAAATGGCAACTATCATGAATGAGTTTGAAGCGAAAATGAACGAGTTTAAACGAGAAATCAAAAACGAATTCACAGCTATGATAAAAACTGTTATAAATGCTGAAATGTACACAGTCAACGAGAAGCTTAGAAAGTATGATGAGGAATTGTCACTAATCAAAGGTTATCTGGTGATGATTGAGAAAGACAAATTGTATGAAAAACGTAAACAATTATCAACGAATTTTGTGATAAGTGGCCTCATTGAGCCTGAAAATGAGACACCTGAAAACTTGGAGCATAAAGTTAGTAACTTGTTGAATGAGCTAGATGCTTCCAGTGAAATGTCATCGTGCCCCCGGGGTGACAAGGTGTTTGACCCGTCCCGGTCACGTATCATAAAAGTAGTTATGAAGAACACCAGAGAGAGAAATAAAGTTCTCAATTGTGCAAAACATCTAAGGCAGTTACCTACCTAAAGAAATGTTTATATTAACCCTGACAGATGCGCGATTGATCGTAAGGAACACAATCGTTTGCGTAGTGTTACCAGTCTTTTAAAAGCAAACCACCCTGAGAAGAAAATCGTTCTGTATAAAGGAAAAGTTCTTGTCGACGGTGAGGTAACAGACTACGAAAAACCTTTGATGCACATTTTTCCTGAGCTTTGACTGAATTACAAATTTCTTAAATCTCCTAAGAATGCTAACGTTGAAGTTGAGAAATATTTTTTTCTTCCTTCCTATTGTACCATTAATTGTAGGTCTATTGTTAATAAAGTTGACGAATTTTCGCTCTTTTTATGTGATTACCGTCCTAACATCGTATGTCTGACAGAAACATGGCTTGATGATTCATTTGGTTTAAATTTCGTATCTTTTACTGGTTATACGACCCATCGTGCTGATCGAGATACCTCCAAGAAAGGAGGTGGTTTGTGTTGTATCGTAAGCAATTTTTTCAGATCAGAGACTCTTGAATATTTTGTTAAATCTGATGAATTTGAGATGCTGATTGTTCGTGTTAAATACAAAGAGTTTCATGCCATCATTGTCAATTTATACTTTCCCCACGGCAGTTCTTTGAACTTAAATCAGTTTAATTCTGTCTCTAATCATATCATCAATTCAGTTGATTGTCATTTAAAAAGTTTTCCGCTATGCAAAGTTGTCCTTCTTGGAGACTTTAATCATTTTAAAACAGACATTTTTCTATCAAGTTTTTGTCTGCGAAATCTTGTACAACAACCAACACGCAAAGATGCTATCTTAGACTTGATATTGATTCCTGAAGAACATGTACAGTTTTATTTGTCATGCATTATTCTTCCTCCTTTGAGTACTAGTGACCATAACATTGTCTTACTGAAATCTAAATGTACCTTGGTCTCTGATGATTATTTTGTTAAAGTCTATGACTTCCGTGAATCGAACTTGTTACCTGCTTTGAAATATCTTTCTTCCGTTGATTGGAGTTGTAATCTCCTTAATTGTGATCTTGATCAAATGTGTCATCATTTTTATTTTTATCTCGAAGCCAGTCTTAACATGTTGCCTATAGATTATGTAAATCGGTCAATAAAAGACCCACCGTGGATGACAAATGTGGTTAAGGTCCTAATCAATAAACGTTATAAAGCATACAGGAGTAAAGATTGGCATCTGTACCATCATTACAAGGAGAAAGTGAAAACTGCTATTTATGAAGCCAAAAAAGGTTGGGGAAATCGTATGTTGACAGAAGGAAAATCGGTATGGGATGTATACAAATGGGTGAAAGGAGATCAGAATGCAATGAGTAATTGGTTACCAAACTGTGATCCTGACAAATCTGTTGAATGTATTCTTGAAGACATTAGAAAAACTCTACATTCAAGTTTTGTTACGCAGACTGCTTCCTCCTCAACATTTCATCCGTATCCATTTACTATTCCATTTCAAGGAAACGAGGCTGAACTCAATGATTTATTACAACATGTCAATCCGAAAAAATCCCCTGGTTCAGACGATATTCCATCTAAGGTTTGGTCCTTGTTTGCCACTCACCTTGCTGAGCCACTCACCATCATCTTCAATTCTTGCCTACAACATGCAGATTTACCTAAGAAATGGAAAACAGCCTATGTGACTCCTTTACCAAAAAGTACTCCACCAACTTTAAACTCTTTGAGACCGATATCCTTGCTCCCAATGCCGGCCAGGTTATTTGAAAAATGTTTGTTGAAGCGTATGAAACATGAATTTCTCACTAAATTTGACAATAGTCAGTTTGCTTACAGACCACGCAGTTCCACTGTTTGTGCTCTCATCGCCTTGGAAGATTATCTGACAACACACCTCGACGATCCCGAAGTACTCGCATGCCATATCATGTCCATCGATCTTCTCAAAGGCTTTGACCGAATACCGCATGACCTTTTGATTGCAAAAATGATAAATGATAAGTTTAATGGTTTTACCATCACTTTTACTCAGAATTATATTACAGACCGAAAATTTAAAGTGAAATGGAAAGGAATATCAAGTTCCTCATCTGACGTTCCTAATGGTATTCCGCAGGGATCATCATTTGGTCCAATTCTTTTTGGTTACTTCATAGCGGATCTGTTTTTGCCTTCTCACGACTCTTTACTTCTGAAATACGCCGATGACATCATTGCTGCAGATGTAATACGAAAAAAGGACTCAACATCGAACCTGTCTTCAGTCTATGATGAAATTATAAAATGGACTCATCAGAACGGCATGAGTGTTAAAGAAGAGAAGTGCCAACAAATGATTGTTCAGAGAGTTGCATCTATATCTACGTCTCCGTTTACGGTAGCCAATATTCCAATGAAAGAGGATATGAGAATTCTGGGTGTCCTTTTAGATCGTAACATGAAATGGAAATTACATATACAGCAAATTTGCAAAAGAGCGTCGTCAAGGTTGTATATTCTCCGACAATTGCGTGACTATCTTCCTCCTTCAGAACTCACTGTTGTTTATCAGAACTGTATACGAGGTCTACTGGAATATGGAGCTCCTCTGTTTGTTGACTTGCCGAGAACGTTGGTCGATAAGTTGGAGCAAATTCAAAACCGAGCCTACTTTATTATATGCAATGCTCATCATTGCGAATGTGCCAAATTCACTCCTCTCGAGTACAGGCGAAAAATTATTGGTTTTAAGCTATTTCAGAAAATCATGGCGAACATTGATCATCCATTATATCATCTGATTCCATCCGTATTACCTTACTCGGGAAAGCTTCGTCTTCCAATATCAAAGTCAGCACAGCGTAGCAGATGTTTCATCTCAAGCATGACGAGACTTTATAACTCTGACTTCTGTCTGTGAATTTTCCTTCGACACATTATCTTTGTTAAGTTTGCTTTTTCTTGGTATAATCATACTTTGTACTAGCCCCACGATTCTCAGTATTGGGGTGTGTGATATCTGAAAATATACGTCTTTATTATTATTATTATTATTATTATTATTAGATCAGTCAAAAATCAACGATATCATCGAATCAATGCCTAGACGAATTGGTAATGTCATTGACAATAAGGGTAGGGCCACAAAATATTAGCTTCTTAAGAACCGTTACTGTATCATAGCTTATCAGATTATATAAGGACATTTAAATATATTAGGGACATGAAATAACATGAAAAATGCTTTCTGTATCATACTTATGTTTTATTTAGTCAAATCTTAGGATGATCCACTTTTTATGAAACGGACTGTATGTTCGGTAGGGTGGTAACTCCGCATTTATTAAATCCCCAATGTGTATACACTTTCGATTATATTAAATGAACTCGAGCTGAATACTGTCGGAATTGTTTCCAAATGTGAGATATGCTTTGAAGAAATTGAAGAGCGTTTTTGCAAAACTCACTCAGTCCATTTTTCTCAAAAATCAGTTATGCCCCGTTTTAATCAATATGAAATGTATTCTAAAAGCTATCAGAAACTTGAGCTTGTATCACTATTTTAAACCTCAGAAATCCATTTGTCAATTTGTGAGAATTTTTCAAAACTCACTCAGTCCATCTACTGTAGCTTTGCAAAACTCACTCAGTCCAATGATAAACTACTATATTTAGATTTACTTCATTTTGCGCTCCCTAGTCGCAGCCGACTGTCTTTGTCTACCTTCTTTGGTTGCCGCCATGAGTCATATTAAATACGCGACAGTTGTCTATCATTCATCGCTTGCTATTCTTGATAGATATCATAGATATCTTTGGTTATACTTTTTATTCGTGACACTATGATCCATCATTAATGTTCTCAGTTCAGACGTTATTGTGACGGCTTCAGTGAATGACTTGCAATGTCTGTTAATGAATTGGTCGAAGATTACCATATTTCGGTTGCTGAAAAGCCTTTTGGTAGGAAAAGGCACTCATCGGGAATACTGCGGCACGAAGAAAATCACATTGTTACAAACCGCAACTGAAGCTACCTGAAGTGAAGTGTAGCCACAATAACCAGAATTATTCGATATGCCAGGCGTCCCTTCTAAGTGAGGAAGATGTGCAAAGTAAGTTCACCTACACTGCTGATCGAAAGTCTTGACCCACCTTAATTTTTTTAGCTTTTCTAATTTAATCGTAACAAGTTTGCGGCGGATAGTCGGCTTGCTGACTTTGACACCAGCTTCTTGCATCAGTGCTTGCAATTCAGTGGAGCCCCGTCGTCTATTCTCAAGAGGCTAACGCTATTATTGAGGGAGGAATCCGTCAATGTGCTTTCTCGAAGACGTTGATCAGCAAGTAGTCTGATTATGTAGGTGTAGATTGACACAGAAATGCAGCTTGATATCATTTTATGATGGTGGGCTAAGACTTTTGTCCACTACTAGATTAACTGCACTCATATTCAAAGTAGTGAGTGAGCCACAATAACCGTTTATATTACTCCTATAACCTACTAATGCATCATTAGTGATAGGATCATGAAATCCAAATACTGCACTAACTAAAATTTAATGACTTTGTATATAAAATATGCGATTAAATTAGAAAAGCGAAAAAAAATTAAGGTGGGTCAAGACTTTTGATCAGCAGTGTACCAACAAATATCTTTCTAATTTTAAACTGAAGTGAAACGAAGTATCTTAAATTACAAAGGTACAGTAACGAAATGAATAAGAGTATGACAGAATAATTTATAATCCTTTAGTATTTTCCCATTAGAATTTCTTTTCAATTGCTTTACATGTATGCATTTTTATTTCATTTGTTACATTCATCTGCTCTGTTCTTTTGTCTAAAGCAAAGTCAGACTCTAAACATAGTAGGATAAGCTCATGTAGGCCTACTTCGTTTGTCTGGCTCCAATGTGTTTAGGCTCGAATATCCGTAATCATGGGGTTACCCAGGAAGGACCGATCCATTGGTTAGATGAAAGTTGAAAGATATTACATGTACTTCAGAAGTATGCATCATGAAATACATTTCCGGAAAATTATTGCAGTGCACAAAAAGCAATCGTCCTTCTATTTTCAGCTTCCTGATTTTTCAGAAATGTTTACTTCTCGTAGACACAACAAGTTTAGGTTGGGTTACGATATAATTCGATTTACCTCAGGTTTAGGTCAATATTGATAATTGTGCCTAAACCCTACATATCGTGGTTGTATTGTTTGTATGACCTAATCACCTAATCGCAAGCCTATCGGTAGGCCCACGCATCTAGGTTAAATGCAAGTATACATGGTATGTAGCATTATTACTTACATGATACATATGTTTATTTCGTATTATTCCATGTGTAACAATACAACGTGGAAACATTGAGAAGATATGGGAGGGAAGGAATAATAATAGTATAGAAACAATAGGCTTTTGCTACATACAATACATTTGCTAATACATTTTCTTAGGATCCCCACTTTATTTTTCAGGTTTCTTCGATCATCTTTAAGAAAATGTTGAAAAAGTTCGGCAAGATATGTTTATTATGAAATACATTGACGTCCATCAGCCAACACGCCAGCGAAGAAGAGTACAAGCTTCTGCTCGACGCCGGCCTCTACAGACTCAATACAAAGTCAGAAAACTGGATAAAGAAGTAGTGAAAGTGTGTCTTTCCTCTCGATATTATGCATAAGTCGCTTTCGAGTAAATCGTCTTGTTCGTACCTACCACAATACAGGACGAAATTTCGTTGAAAAACGAGGAGGATCAAGAAAGACAAAGAGACTGATGCATCAATCATAGAGTGGATCAAAAGTTGTAAATGCCGTGAAAGTCACTATGGTATGAATAAAAGTATCCGTAGCTACCTCCCACCAACCTTTAGTATTTCAAGAATGTGGAGACTGTGGAAAAAAGATCGTTCTGACAAGGAGCAACACATAGCTTCAATCTCGAAATTCAAGAGATTATTCTACTCAAGATTCAATCTTGGCTTCGGGAATCCTCGACAAGATGTTTGCAGCTTTTGCGAACAACTAGGAATACGTATTAAATCCGAAACTAATTCAGAGAAATTGCAAGAGCATATAACTGAGTTTCGTCTCCACAAAAGAAAAGCGAGCGCATTTTACAAGTTTTTGAACGAAGATCCTCAAAATACCCTTACAGTATGCTTTGATATGCAACAAAATCAACCATTACCAAAATTGAGTGTAGGTGAGGTATTCTATTCAAGACAGGTTTGGCTTTATAACTTGACCATCATGAAGCATAAGAAAGAGCAAAACAATGATGACATAGATATCTACACGTGGCTGGAGACCAAGCTGGGCGTGGATCGAATAAGGTATCAAGTGCATTATTAGATTACTTGACTACTCTTGACAAGGATTTAGAAAGTTCGCCTGCTCCTCCAACGAAGTTGCGACTATTTTCTGATGCTTGTGCCTCGCAAAATAAGAACACAATTCTGATTAACTGCATTCAATATTTTTTAAGAGGCAGCAAAGTAATCGAATCTGTAGTTCATTATTTTCCTGTTCGTGGACATAGCTACATGCCACCAGATCGAGTATTTGGTCGAATCGAGAAAGACTTACGTCTTCAAGAGAATATCATTTCTCCTAAGGAATATTATGACATCTACAGTAACCATGGTCATGTCCACAAACTCGGCGACGATTGGAATCTCCGTGATTACAAATCTGTATCCGTGAATATAACTAAGCCTCGACTCCCATTCAAAATGAGCGATAGCAGAGTCTTTACGCATACAAAAACTGATTTTTCTACTCAACGAGCGTATTATGCAACACCATCAGGCACCTCTATCATCAAGGTTGGGAGAAGCGTCTTGGAAATGGGGAGAGCCGCAATCAAAACATTGGAAACTCACGTGAAACCGGCGAAAAGAAATGACGTGCTAAAGTTGATGAAATATTTTACGATTCCATACGACTGCGCATGGTTTTATGATTCGATAGTTAATGATACGTCGAATACTGATGCAGATGTTATTGATCGTTACTTCACTGATGATCCATATAACTGATTTTCATATTTTGAAAGGCTTGTCTGTATTAGGTCTGTTTTACCGTTTTTTCAAAACTCACTCAGTCCAGGACTGAGTGAGTTTTGCAGAGTTGATTCGTTTTTATATCGGTATATATCCTCCTCTTTAAATAGAATATTTGTTTTAAGACTACATACTGCTTCATCTAGCATTCGAATCAAATAAAAAACCTTAGTTCAGAACTAAAAATGATTATAATGAATAGAAACAAAAAATCAGCTTTTACCAAAAATAAGGAAAATGGAGTGAGTGAGTTTTGCAAAAACGCTCTTCAATTACAACGGAATTGATTGATCATGATAGCATAAAGCAGAAGGAAATGATATTATTTTACAGATAGTCCGTGTCATGACAACCTTGTTGAGGTTGTCACCTGCGCTGTATTGATTTCCTGCTGAACCTCAAAAGAATCTTCTTAAGCGTGATGAGGCAACAGCTACCACTGGCATCATCAATGACAATGATTTCAATTAACTTTGAAAGATGTAAATGGGTCCACGTACATCACTATTCAGATTCAAGAACTGAAACATGACTTTAGTGAATCATAAAATCATGTCGGTGAAAATTGAATTAAAAACTTGAAATTTCAGCCAAGAAAGCACGGATAATATCGCGACTTTTTCATGAAGACTTCGATTACAATGCGGAGCATGAAATTCCTTTGATAATCAGCTTGATTTACGCTTAGTTAGGATGCTTATTATCAAATATTCATTCCTTTTGATATCCAACTTGTTTCATACTGCTTACAACAGCAATACACACCTTCATTACCACAATCAACATTGTAGTGATTGCATTTGAGGATGAGTGTAATTTACATGCAAACCAATAGAGCTCGAAATCCAAAAAACTAGATAAAAAGAACAACGACTGAATGGAAAAGCAAGCCTTCTTCCAATTCTTTACTTAAACGATGATCATCATGACGAAGTCTTTCTGCTGTAGATGATCGCACAACATCAATTGGTGATGACTGGATCAACCTTCAGCAATCAAATCTTGTAACGGAGCGCCAGAAATTTCATATTTTCGTGTTTTATTTCTTCCAAAGTTTCCACGTTTCTTCCGAGTAAAACCCCAAACATTTTCATTTAGAAAAATGTCATCACACCCGCTTTTCACAATTATGCCGCATTCACTGTGTTCATGATCGATCATTGAGCTCTTCATCGCACGATCTCTGTATCTCTTTCAAAATTGCGGATGCAAGTGATGTATACATTTTACGCATCGACTAGTTAACTCTTTCTCTCTCAAACAGTTGTGACATGATTCAGTGACAAAATTGAGCAAAGATTTCCAGCTATAGACCCAACTGTAATTCCGTCTCATTCTAAATTTGAATTTGAATTGTTATAGATAATTCATATATATACAAGTTTTCTATTAAAACCCACATGATGCTCGGGTTGTTGATTTTTATATGAAAAATATCTCCGATAAAGATACAGTGCGCGACAGCAAGTTGGAAACTTAGCATAAATCTACGGACACGTATTTGTTTCCAACACCTAAAAATTGTTTACTATTAGGAAAAATCGACAAATTTATAATCATCTGAAAGAGAATTTTCTGATATATCATCTGAATGTTGTTGAATTAATTGTTTTTGAAATTGGTGGTTCCTAGAGGCCCATAAACCCGAAAGCCCAAATTTTCTTTGACTTGTTTTGACAAGCACATAAATCAATTTGAAACATTCTCCTTGTGATATTCAAAACCGTCACAAGATTGGCTTTCAGAAAATATATAGTTTGACAGTGTTTTCTCAAAGTTTATAGGCAATATTTTGAAATTAGTATAGATAGAAAATGTGGCGATTTTTTTCATTTTCAGAATATTTCTTCGACGGGCCTTAAATTTAGCCAACAAAAGCAGAAAACACTAGTTTTGAAGTAAATAAATACCACCAGTTAGTTAACAGCGTTATTTCTGTTATTATCGCAACACATTCTGAAAATGAAAATATCGCCACATTTTCTATCTATACTAATTTCAAAATATTGCCTATAAACTTTGAGAAAACACTGTAAAACTATATATTTTCTGAAAGCCAATCTTGTGACGGTTTTGAATATCACAAGGAGAATGTTTCAAATTGATTTATGTGCTTGTCAAAACAAGTCAAAGAAAATTTGGGCTTTCGGGTTTATGGGCCTCCAGGAACCACCAATTTCAAAAACATTTAATTCAACAACATGCAGATGATAGATCCGAAAATTCTCTTTCAGATGATTATACATTTGTCGATATTTCCTAATAGCAAAAAAATTTAGAAGGTGTTGAAAAATGTACGTGTCCGTAGATTTATGCCAAGTTTCCAACTTGCTATCGCATACTGTATTTGATTCAACACATCGATCCCTCCAAGTACCTACAAATATTCAGTATTGTGCGACTGAAATGAAAGCTGTTTCATCATTTGCAACAATGGTGAGAGGACTCCTATGAGTGCATTTCAGTGAAGAATTGGAAGTAGTAAATGAAAATGTTTGGGGTTTTACTCGGAAGAAACGTGGAAACTTTGGAAGAAATAAAACACGAAAATATGAAATTTCTGGCGCTCCGTTACAAGATTTGATTGCTGAAGGTTGATCCAGTCATCACCAATTGATGTTGTGCGATCATCTACAGCAGAAAGACTTCGTCATGATGATCATCGTTTAAGTAAAGAATTGGAAGAAGGCTTGCTTTTCCATTCAGTCGTTGTTCTTTTTATCTAGTTTTTTGGATTTCGAGCTCTATTGGTTTGCATGTAAATACACTCATCCTCAAATGCAATCACTACAATGTTGATTGTGGTAATGAAGATGTGTATTGGCTTTAAAATGACACCCTTTTTGTCAATTTCTGATAGATAATTAGAAAGTTATGCTACATTTAAATTTAGTCACGTATTTTGTGCTTTAACGTGTAGGTCTAGTACCGGTAGTCATGGTATGCCTATATAGTGCGCTAGTATTCTTAAAGACTATGATCCTAACATCTTAAGGTCTGCCTACAGGCTACATATTCCCAAGGCATGAGTCTTCCTTTTATATAAGATAGTCCAAGCTGAAAGTCTTTGAGTCAGTCCACTTAAATTAGGAAGCGAATTCGAAATACAAACACCCTTCAAAACTCACCTTAATATCTAGTAGGGCTGTCGGTAGCACATCATTCAAATGTATCAAAATGTCGATATTGTAGTGTCGCAACTTGTAGTGTCGATTTACAGAATATGCATTACTCCAGCTTGAAATCAGAGGCCAAGAAATCTTCGGGTATTCATTTTACTTTCAAGGATTCCCCTGTTCAATATATTTGAACAATTTTCAAAACCTTTGCATGCTTTCGAATATGAGCTTCCAAAATATCATCACACTATATCACATAAGTCAGTTAGTGGTTTATTGAAAGGATCCAGCGACATTTTATTTATCTGAGAAATGACTGTCGGTAAAGAAGCTTTCAATGTGTTTATTCCAGAAAGTGCTAGGTTTCTTAACCGCTAGAAGGAGAAGTTGAACAATAATTAGAATTTTTATCTGTGAATTCTTGAAATGTTCTCACAACCAGTACAGCAACCATTTTCAATTATGACTCTGTGAACCAATTTTTGATTCGTATTCCAGCATTGAAAAATTGTATAATAGTTGTCATTGACTGCTACAAATAGACACAGTATATTAATCCATGGAATAGTATGCTATTTTACATGAAACAATGCCACCATCTCATTTAAAGTTCTCCATGAAGATCCTGTAATTTGCTGTCAACAACTTCCACAACCAACTTGGCAAATTGTCTGACTATGATACGATGCTTTAGATCGAAGCAGATCTACAAACCATAGATTTTTCCATGTGCCATCATTGCACATAGGCAAGATATCAAACTTCCATTCTAGTGTACTATTATCCACTTCTATGGTCCAAATGATTTGTTTGAAAAAGTCGACAACTTCTTCAATCAGCTTTCTTTGCACCCTTGAGATACTTCAATCATGATTCAAGTATTGTATTGGAGAGCGGTGCATATATTAAATCCTCAATATGCACGCAGTTTCGATTTTGTTGAATGAACTTGAGTTGAGACCCAATACCACTTGTGAGTGTCATATTTCCTCACTTTTAGATAAATGTGCACGAATTTGACTGATCATAGCAATACAGAAGGAAGAATAGTATTCCACAAATATTCCGTGTCATGGCAACCTTGGAGAGGTAATGTTTGCTTATAACAATCTGATGGGTGACTGCAGGCACATTACTCTTGAAGAACTACTTGAAAGATACAAGTGGGGGACCTCCATTTTCATATGATATGCAGGCCTATGATGAATTCAAGGTCTATATTACCCAGGCATGAAGTGGCCATGCATTCATAATTGGTAGGCCACTTGATTATCGACACTATTTTATGTTACTGGTATGAGGGAAGAAAAATCATTGTAATGAAATTATGGGACGCTCGATTGCAGCCTGCACTTTCAGTGCATTCGAAAACTGGCACCAAAAAAGCTTCTCGCTGTCAAATAGTGAGGAGCTACAGACTACATGTTTAGGCCACATTGGAACTGAAATGTGATTTAGTAAAGACGACATTTAATTCTTTCATGGAATGTTTCCTAAAACCCCTAGCATGAATTTAAGATCAATTAACAGCATGGCGGACCACCTTTCTGAAAAATTCAATATAGCGTCTATTTAATATCAAAAATTCATGTAGGTAACGCACATCATGATCTAAAGAGGGAGTTTGAAGGTCAAATTCCTTACAAAGTAAGTCTACACACCATTACAGGAGATAAACATCAATTTAATTGGCGAAGAATCGAAAATAAAATTTTAAAATTCAAAGTAGCCGCCAAACAACTGCATGTAAAGGCCCGAGACTCTCGATAACCTCAAGGACTTCTTTCTTTCGATGCACGCCGGCGTTACCTTGGCAGAAGATGATTTTCCCATCGATCAGCTCTGGGCGGTTCCTTTTGATTGCTTTTCGCACAGAATGTTCAGACCGTTGACGTGGTGTGTGGTTGGCACTGCATGATCGAACAGGATCTCTTTCTTGTAGAAGAATGTGCATTACTTTGAGAGCAGTGAGAGCACCCAATGAGCTTCACTGGTCGAGGTGATCCCTCCGTCCTATTCGCAGCTTAGCCGCTTCATCTCTGGCTCAAAAGCGCGCGCACAAGTCTCGCCACAGGCCACAATGAGATCCAGGAAATCATATCCCTCACTTCGAAGGAAGATGGGCAGCTGCAGTGGTCATGCGTGCCACCTTCTGGTCTTCGGTGAGACCGTGAGGAACCCACTTGGCTATGATCTTCTTCTTCCCAAAGATTTCCCGTAGGATGCGATGTGCAGAGTCAGGAGAGATGTTGACTGGCTTGGCCACTTCGCATGTTACTTACCGGTCCCCCTGAAGCAATTGAAACACTTTCTCAACCTTATCAGGCTACATTGCTGACACAGACCGTGCAGAGCGAGACTCGTCATCTGTTGAGTATCGGCCTTCCTTGAACCTATTCATCCATCTCATTGTCGTATGATGGAGCATGTTAATGTAGGCATTCCTCCAAGTCTCTGTGGACTTCAGCATCCGATTTTCCAACCAGGAGCAAAATCGTGATGATTTTTAGAACCACAGAATTAGATTGTTTAGCTGCTGTATCACTTTGCTAGAAGTGCAAACTGATTCAAAACAATGGCACATGCAGGAACTTATTAACTGGTCAAAATGAAATTTTTAATACCCTGCAGAGATAGGAAAAATAGTCGTGCGTCGCTTGCGGATTGCTCTGAATTCCTTCAAAATGCTCCGATTGCCACGATTCCTTCAGATTCGAAGAATTCAGATCATTGCGCAAAAGTTTTCTCGATAATGTTGGACTTTCGATCATTATTAAAAAAGTTAGCAGGCGCAGGAAAAAAAGTTCACAAACTTCTCTGTAGAACTTGACATCAACTGTGTCTCATTGCTGTGTGATCCGGTTGATAACAGTCACTGAAACTTAACGCAATATGGCGTGTTTAATGTTGAACTGGCTGCTCATTGTTCGATTGCTATGGTATTATGTCAGTAGATTGTGCCATTTCATTAACGTTACATGTTCCAATGCTTCCTTTCTAGTCAAACAGAAGAAGAGACGACCCCTGTCTAATTCTGTGGTTAGAACGTGTCACGCAATAACCATAATTCTATTTTGCACACACGCGAGGAGGCAGTGACTTAACAATGCAGTCAAATATTGATTGTGACAGATCTACATTTCTCGTGCAGCCAAATATACCTTACTTCGAGTGCATTGTGAAGATATCTCACAGATGATTGGTGTAGAGAATCGACGAGAAGCGTCGGGAAACATAAACAATGAGTTCAATTACAGGTGGAAGCACGATAAGCTATGCGGCATTATATTTCCTGCATGATATTGAGTTCTTGCACTAGTGCGAGGAACTTCAATGATATCTCAATGCATTCAATACACGGATTGTAGACGCAAGAACCACTTTTTAATGCACTGACGAAGGATGGAAAGAACCACAGAATTAGACAGGTCGTCTCTTCTTCCGTTTGACTAGAAGGGAAACATTGGAACATGTAACGTTAATGAAATGGCACAATCTGCTGACTAAATACCATAGCAATCGAACAATGAGCAGCCAGTTCAACATTAAACACGCCAAACTGTGCAAAGTTTCAGTGACTGTTATCAAACAGATCACACAGCCAAGAGATGCAGTCGATGTCAAGTTCTACAGAGAAGTTTGTGAACCCTTTTTTCATGCGCCTGCTAACTTTTTTTAAAATGATCGGAGGGGCCAACATTATCGAAAAAACTTTTGCGCAATGATCTGAATTCTTCGAATCTGAAGGAATCGTGGCGATCGGAGCATTTTGAAGGAATTCAGAGCAATCCGCAAGCGACGCACGACTATTTTTCCTATCTCTGTAAGGTATTAAAAATTTCTTTTTGCCCACTTAATAAGTTCCTGCATGTGCCATTATTTTGAATCAGTTTGCATTTCTAGCAAAGTGATACGATTAAACAATCTAATTCTGTGGAAAGAACTGCATTATCATGCTGGAAATGAGCTTCATGTGATGATATCAACTCTCTATTGTCTACAAGATATCCATGGACTCATAGATGTATAATTAGGAGTCCATGAACATATTCCATTAGAACTAGAAATCTGGTATTGCATTTTCGTGTCTGAATGGGATATCTTGCAATTCCTGAAATGCAATTATATTTGAATTTGAATGTATTTGAAGTGAAATTCTTGTTTTCGTAATAGAAATCTAACTGCTTTTTCAAAATACTGTACTTTCAAGTCATTTGGTATCTGAGTGACTGTTTTACTTCACTTACAAAGATCTACTCCGTCTCGAGATTGTAAAACATGGAAATAGACTGTGGAGATAATTGTCAAGGCACATCAACGACATGCTGTTGATTTTTAATGGTCTCTAGAGTGACTTGTATTGCGCAAATTAGATTGGATAAGTTCACTCAATAACATGAATGCTACTGAGTCTACCTCAACGTATTTTGCACCGAATACTTCAACATCGCCTTTTTTATTGTGCTGGAAATACGTCATCGATGGCCTTCTTGCATATTCGTACTATGTGGTGCCGATCCTCTCTCTGATATCATTGAAATTGTTCCTTTTTATGATTTCAGCATGTTACCGGAGTCATATGAAAATATCCAAGACAACGGTCGTTGCCATTTACACATTACTAATGCTCGATTGTCTATATTTTGTTGTGAAATTACAACATACTTAAACTCAAGGAAGTTTTGCCCTTTATCAAACAGGAGCATTAGTGCTAGGTGTATCTTCAAGATTACATTCAGTGCCTCATTTCCGTGGAGAGAGTTATTAGCTTCCTTAGAAGAATGCCCTAAAAAGAATGGTTTTATACATGTCACTGCCAGCTACATGTAGCCATCACTATAACGTCATATTCAGTTTTGTAGTTGAAAGAGTCAGGAGTATTTCATGATGCTATTTTTGCTCTTGTATAAAAGTCTACATGCACAAAATTTTTCGATGTACATATAAACAATAATAATAATATCGTAAGGTAGTCGTGACTCTTTCTAACTACAAAACTGGAAATGACTCGGCAGGGCCTCTTCATACAATAGCGTTACATTCATTACAAGTATATTAATAAAAGTATAAGTAATATTCATTATTACATTTACAATTACAAATATACAATATGACTGCTGGAATATCAGAATAGATGATGGCATGCAGTATTCCCAATTTTCTTGGAGAATTTGCATTACAATCCAGTTGTTTACAAACTTCACCCGACAATAATCGTAAGAAGTTTGTTAAGTTTACCGTATAATGTAGCATTATATCATGGATTTTTAGGGCAGTAATATCAGACATGGACGAGGCTGTGTTAGCAGCCAGACTATCTGATATTTCTGCCCGCAAAATCGATGATGTGATGAAATTGTATGTAACTCTTGAGAAGTCTATGAATATTGCAATTATTGATCGCTGTTAGTCACAGATAATAGAGAGATCAATAAATCCTTGATTGACTTTTATTGAAGTCTATGAAACTTTGCTCTCTCAATAGATTTTAATTCATGAAAGGTTTGAATTTTAATATGCATTTCAAACTCATTTCAATCATTTCTATGACCTCCAAAGCAATCGAGAGTGAAATACAATTATAATTATCGCATGTCGCGCGTGAAACGCAAATCGCATGTTGTGGAGATGTCTATCCATATATGCACTCTTTAGCAAAATTAATGTTACATCACTACAACTGTTGAAATATCTCAGTGTCTGCAGCCACTCAGTTCATTTGATTACAAAAGTATCATGCATCATCTGAAATGCATTGATCTCCTCTTGGGGATTCACTATGATTATTGGCTGCATCTTTGAACGATTGTCTACCACATAAAAAATTGTCAAACGCAATTACTTTTCTTTAATTGAAAGTTTTGGTATCAAAATCATAGGTTAGAAAAATGAAACACAGATCAGTGTATAGACAGCTGAGCAAATACTTTCTGAAAAGTATTTGGACTCATCCACAGGACAATTATGCGCGTTATTGGATACATAATCATTACTAATGTTACATTGTCTCATTCATTGGTTAAGAAGTTGGTAACATAGGCATTATTTTCATTCAAATTCAGCTCATAACAATCTAATGCATATCCATATGCTGTGTACATAGATAGTGAGCATTAGCTAGTCATCTATAGCGTATAAATACAGTACCATAGTCATCGCTAATTATTGCTTGTTCATTTATCAAATGATAAGAGTTTATGGTCATGGTGAATCGACAGACTAAAGACAGTGATTTTCTTAGGGGATGTGCAATTGGTTAAAAGTGAAAAACAGCTTAAAAACCGAAGAAGTGTACGCCAAGACAGACTCTCTAGCGTTTGCAAAGAGAATTTGGTATTAAGAAATGTAAAAATGGTATTCGATCTGGACGGAAAAGAATCACGACATCTCGAAGCAACCGACGTCTAATCAGACTGGCTGGAATTCGCAGATTATCGTCTGCAAGAGAGCTTGTGTGTCTGTGGAACCAAAAGGCTTCAATGTGGACTGTACATCGACGTTTGCGTAATTTCGTCTTTTAGGATGATAGTGCACCAGCTCACACAGCGAGTGCAGTAGAATTCTTCAAGAAACAGCGTGCAATACGATCACAGCCCTGGCCTTCCGGCAGCACTGACTTGCATCCCATAGGGCATGTGTGGGATTTCCTCGGTGGGAAAATCAACTGACGTTCCACTCCCATAAAAACAATAATAGAGATGAAACATTGGCTCCTGGCAACATAGCAATTGATGCCACAATCTGTTGTTGACTCATTGATAAAGAGCATGAATGATCGCATCTCAGCAGTGATCGCAGCTCGTGGAGGTGTCACTCGATTTTGATTACCTATTGACTTAAAGCATTTTCAAAATATATGCATAAGTTTATCAAATCTCAAAAGATGTAACCACCACTAGACATATTTCGGCCTGTTGGGCCTCATCAGTCGTGGGTAGGTTTGAACCAGCGACGTTGGAGCTAGAGGACGTGCAAGCATACCACAAGGCCACCGGACCATCTGTTGAGAGCGTGAATTAGCCAGGAAGGCACTGCTTTAACGCAGGCACGTGGAGGGCGGACTGCATTAAAGCCTGCGTTAAAGCAGTGCCTTCCTGGCTAATTCACGCTCTCAACAGATGGTCCGGTGGCCTTGTGGTTAGAGGGTATGCTTGCACGTCCTCTAGCTCCAACGTCGCTGGTTCAAACCTACCCACGACTGATGAGGCCCAACAGGCCGAAATATGTCTCGTGGTGGTTACATCTGTTGAGATTTGATAAATAATTCATCAATTGCCAGGTTACTTGTCTAAATATACGTAAGTTATCGCAAAATGTTCTTTTCGCTTCATCGCATCAAAGAACAGACATAATATTACATCAGAAGACAGGAAAAGAAAGGTAAATTAAATTTCACAAGTGATAATTCCGCAAGTAACATTAATTTTGCTAAAGAGTGTATATCAAGTATACTTTCATGCCTATCCAAATATTCATAATACATGTTGTGTACATAGAAAGGTGAAGTCACGCTGGAGTCAATATCACTTCCACTAATAAATTATAACTAACTGTATAGATAGATCTCCACAGAATCTGTGCAACGTAAATGATATTCTCAAACCTCATTTTCTGAATCAAGCAGAATTTTTGTTACATCAATGATATGAAACACATACCATGTACACGATGTCGACACGATGCTGAAAAAATGAGATGTCACTCTTGATTCCGCTGTGTTTGTGATGGTTTTGGTACCATTATTCTATGTAGCATTTTCTGTTTCTCGGATTCATTTGTCATCTTTCTTGACAAAAAAGTTCATAACTGACACTGACGTTTATGAAGAGTCGTGAGGAAACTACACCTGTCAATGTATCTCATATTCACGAAAGTAAATTGACATTCATGTTTGAATATGAAGCATTCACAAGGAGAGGAGCATCTCAAAGTGCTTTGCATGGATTGAAAAGAGCCGATATTGAAAGATGTTGATTTCATCTTCTTTTTTGTCATTTTTCACAAATAATTTCAGTTAACATTATTTAACTATCTTCGGGCAAAAAAGGAATTCTCATACGATGATGAAAGTCATCCCAGCAGCCATTTATAATAGAATATAATGCTTACTAATTTAAATTATTAATTGAAGTTATCCTAATGAGGACTGATGGCGCTCTCCAATCCGCAAGTGGACAAAGGCAATGCTACTGTAACCATTGGATTAATCAGTTCTTAAAAGAACTCAATGTAGCTTTCTCGTGGCAACGAATTAAAATTGATCAGCTTTGGCCCAATATCTGGTAAAAATGGAAATCTTAAGACTTGTAATACTACTCATTCTTGCTGTTAATATACTAATACCATAGATTCCAAACACTGCCGTATACACGTTCAAAACAGGCGTCTAATATACTGTACCGACTACAGATGGTGATAGTGGAAATATAATAGGACAATGATCATCATAGGTTAAGGAAATTAAAAATGGATATTTTTAAAAACGACAGCAAACCGATGGATGAAAATTGACAAATTTGACAAATTTTCTTGTTTACAACAAAATACATACTTAGAGCAGACATGGTATAGGCGCTACAATAACAATAAAGCGTATATTTCCAATTAAAAATCAAAATGTGCAAGGGTGACACAGAAAGCACAGCATGACTCATAATTATAGAGGACACAGTAAGGGCAAACGGGAACGAAAGCATGGCGCGAGAAAATTATTGATTGGATAAACACAACGAATTGTATACTGAGGATATGAAAGGAATGAAAGAAGTCAACATGTGTGTAGTTGAATAAAACGGTAATCGTAAACAGCCACTAGGCAAGCAACTCGGAAGTAAGCAGTTTAACGGATGATCTCTTGAAACAACCGTAAACAGCCTGACGGAATAGCCGTAAACTCTGTTTTTGTTGTACCTTATAAAAGCCTGGTAAGCAAGGAGATCTGCAATGAATGTCACAGATGAGCATCACTCTGCTGAGCATAGCTCCCACATAGATTTGGCAACTATAATTTATTGTCGGTAAGATCAGAGCGCCATAGAAACTCTAATTTTCAAAACTCTAAGTAGATGAAGACGTTTACTCGCCTTTTTCAACCGATGTTCAATATGAGTAGACCAATTCATCTGGCAGTTAATCGTAACCCAATGACATTTATATCAGGAACTGTTGGTAGCACATTTTCGTAAATACACAACTCAGGGGATGACGAACGCTTTGAAACAAACAAATGTGATGTTTTCCTGTCATTAAGGGAAAGGCTATTAGCCTGAGTCCAACTTAAGACATTGTCCACCTTCGATGCCAGCTCATCAACATACATTTCTGTGAAAATTGCAAAGTAATAGGTCGTCGGCATACTTGTACAACAAATAATCAGGGTGAAAATGCGTGTCAATGATTTGATATAATGCGTGTAGTTGCGAAGTTGACTGTCTGCTCCACAATAAGAGATATGATTTAGGCGCAGAACCTCATTTTAGGCGGATGCAAGACTTGAATATCTGCTATACAGGAATTGTTCCAGCATTACCTTTTGATTTTTTCCATGACCATGGTGCCCATTGTGATCTTTGTTCATGTCATTGCAGTTTGAGACATGTAGTCCATTTCATCATCGATCACTTGGTGTTCATGAAAGTTATTCAATGAATAATAGAATTAATGATATAACTAATTAATGATAGAATAGGAGATAATACGTAGATTATACAAGTAAAAGGAGAAGAATCGCTATGAATTCCTGTAGGCGACTGCTTGATCGATGAGCATTTTTCGGAATATAATCACATTTCTTGTGCACTCTTGACATGTTTTCTATGCTATGCATTCTTGAAGCTTCTCAGAGATTGTCAGGGACTAATGATTCACAAGCGTTGTACAATGCAGTCGCTTGAGTACCGATCACGATTGACGATCTCTTGATCAAGCGTCTCATAGATGCTCCGTCATATAGGATACAATACGTCCACTACGCCAGCTGTCTCCTGTCTTCGCAGGTGACGTCATCCCTCGTCTCTTTCCGGGATGCATTTGTGAAACATTGAGGGACTTAGCGTTCTCGAGGCTTCATTTTCTGTGACGTGCACATGACGCCATCACAAAGCTTGATGGAAGTCTGCACGCAATTGGCTGGGTATATTTCAAACACCTAATATCATTCTAACGGAGCAGGGCGAAAGACTCATTTCATGAGAGAACAGAAAACCTAAGCGATCTTCAAAGCTATATGGTTAAAGTATTTCTTACAACAGTGATATTGAATCAATTCCAATTTTATTACTATTTTATAGACAAAGAAAATATGTTTCATATCGGAGTAGGCAAAAACCAGTTCTGTCTTCTTCTAAAATTTATGGCTAAGAGATGACGTTAAAAACTATTTACAGGCCCGACGTTTCACGCCTTCGCGTTTCCTCAGGGCAACACAAACTGAAAACACAAGTGAGACCGACAGCGTAAGGAAAGCGTGATGACAAAGCTCTGCAACCTTATATAGTGGCATGTTGGATGTGAGAATCAGACTAGAAATCAATCAGTTCATGTTTGCGGTTAATGTTGGGCTTCATGCTCTTGATACAACGAGCTTCTCTCAAACGAGTGTCGACAGGATTCTTACATTTGTCTTACATAAGTCTGTGCCTAAAAAACGGAACCCAAATATTCTTAAAATGAAATACATAAATGATAAAACTAGCACCCCTATTAAGAAATACGACTTACCTGTCAACCTCAAAGTTATATACTTACTTTGGTCAACCTAGTAGACATTCCAAACTCTAATCTTTATAGTAGCCTTCAAAACAAGCCTAAGCATAATAAACATGAGAATTGCACGGCCTGTGACTGGTTACCTAGCAAATATACTTGCAAAGACAAATTCTTTGTTTACAAATTTACCTGTAAATTTTGTGACAATTTTTATATTGGGCAGTCTAGTCGACCTTTTAAATTCCGTTTCATGGAACAAGTGCGTTCTTTTAACAATAAGACCAGCAGTGCACTGGCAGACCACAGATCTCAATGCAAGCATATTGTGTCTATTGACAACTTCACTTTAGATATCTTGGACAAATGTAAGACTCCTGTCGACACTCGTTTGAGTGAAGCTCGTTGCATCAAGAGCATGAAGCCCAACATTAACCGCAAACATGAACTGATTGATTTCTAGTCTGATTCTCGCATCCCACACACCACTATATAAGGTTGAAGAGCTTTGTCATCACGCTCTCCTTACGCTGTTGGTCTCACTTGTGTTTTCAGTTTGTGTTGCCCTGAGGAAACGCGAAGGCGTGAAACGTCGGGCCTGTAAATAGTTTTTAACGTCATCTCTTAGCCATAAATTTTAGAAGAAGACAGAACTGGTTTTTGCCTACTCCGATATGAAACTTAGTCTTCTGTTCGCGGCCATCCTATTCAAAGAAAATATGGTATACAGATGAATATGAGAAATAGTTTATTTACCCTTCGGTTGCGATGGTATGGGTCTGGTTGCTAGGGCAAAGGCACGAAACAAAAAACTGTCCCTGTGTCACCAATTGATGGTATATGAAGTTTGGTGTAGATCCGCTCGGCAGTTTCGGAGCAGCATGGAGATAAGCATGCCGTTGGATGCATGCATAGGTGGCCAAATCATCATATTAAATCATTAGGAGCATTTCGTGACATTTAGTCTTAAAAGATACTTGTATGCTTAAAGACCCAGTCCGCCCAATTTTTCATGTTACCCTGTTTAGATAGCTCATGATGTTTAACGAACTGTGTGCATATTCATTCGTTCGTATCGAGATGCATTAACACACACGGAGCCGATGAAAGTATTCTCGTGACGTCATTCGGGGAAGTCAAAGGAGCAGACAACAGTACAACCTATTGATATCAGCCGCGGACTCGCCTCCTGCTGACGCTGAAACAGCAAGCGGAATCGCCAATCAATCGATCATGGCAGCTTCTAAAGAAAGTAAGTGATCCTGTTTCATTTTGGTGCGGTCGATTTATAATACAGAGTCTGGACAATGCCCAAATTTTCATATTTTACATTAGTACATCATCATTTACGAATTTGTCAGAACTACGAATTAGCGATGAACTGAATGTATAAGGCGCAATGAACTAATGAACGCGATGAAGATGATAAATGTTTATCGCATTTATTGATACCAGATGATATAATTTTAGGATATTTCACTTGAGTATTTCACATATTAGATTTCTGATGCAGTATTATGATAACGCCCTTAGTTTCATATTTTACATTAATACAGCATAATTTACGATTTTGTCAGAATTACGAATAAGCGATGAACTGAATGAATTAGGCGCAATGAACTAATGAACGCGATGACGATGATAAATTTTTGTCGCAATTTTTTGATACCAGATAGCATTAATTTGATACCAGATATAAAAATAATTTGATACCAGATATGAGTCCAGTGCATTGTGTCCCATCGAATCGTGTCTTCAAAAATGCAAAAAAATAATTGCATTGAATATATTTGTCACTTGCATCCTACTTTCTTTATCTTTTTTTAAAGTGTCAAACTCAAAAAAGAAAATAAATGACAAAAAATAGTGCCCTCAAAACTCAAAAATAGACTTTTGCTGTTACCTGGTTTTATTAATATTTCACATTCAAATTGAGGTTTTCGTTAGAGCGTCCAAAAAGATTTTAGAGTAACCTAATCACAAAATCATCTAAATACATGTAAATTTTAAGTTTACATTATTACTCGCATCTCACGAATAACATCGTGGCACAAATTTTTTGGATGAGTCTCAGGTCACATTATATTCTAACCTTCATTATATCGTCTTCGCTTCAAGATGAGTGATTCTAATTCCAAGATAATTTCAAAAATGAAAATTTATGTCGAATTACGCATGAACATGAATATGAATAACACTTTTACAAAATAAGGACATACATAGGTGAAAGTAAAAAAAATACTCACTTGAGATCCTGATCTCATTCTCATTAATAAATCTATGAATAATTGTTGTCATTTTATTACAGATAAAGAAATAACTGGGTATGCGTTTGAGCCCAGTAAAGTGTCAAGGAAAACAAAAGGCGAGTATTCTGAAGCAGGTGTCGCTCATCCAACTGAAGAGACTGAAGAGGACATGCATCCTCAAGTGATTTGTCCAGACGAACGGCAGTTATTGACATCATCGCCATGGTGTTTATGTACGAACTGTGAAGTTATGCCTTCATCAAGAGAGTGTGTTTGCTGCCTTGAACAAAATAGTGTTGATGAAAAACGCTATAATGGATGTATCACTTATAACTCTGATTTTCAAGCTACTTGCTTGAATCAGGGAGTGCTAGACATGTCCATCGCCATGCACGCTTCTTTTTTGGCAAAAGCACCCGGTGCAGATCAGCGAACACCAGAGCTTTACCGACATATAGCCTACTGTAATTTTGTGCATTGGATATACAACAGGAGTTTGGGCCGTCATAATCGTCTAGTCATTCCATCATGTGTGGTTATAGATATCAGAAAGGCATATCCTGACACAGAAATGAAATATAAAGGGTCTTCTTTTCATGATTCTGACACTGCGATGTAAATATCATATTTACGTCCTTTGTACAATAATTAAATAAATTTATAACACTACCCAAAAAATCGATTTAAAGTTTTTAATGTATTAAAAAATAAGCGGGAAAAGGATATTTTGAGGTGCTGAGTACGAATATGATCGTGAAGACTGTTCATCACATTTAGTTTATTTCTATAAATGCATGCTCTTTAACGTGCTGATAGCCTGTCCTTCTTTGGCTTCTGGCCATATTTTATAATACATTATACAATACATGGATTTGTAGTACATATGTTAGGTTATTATCTTGAATTATTCGAATTCTAATGCAAATTACCTTTTGTCACGGTTATCTGTTGATTTATTCGTGAATTTTTCGCAAATTTTTTGTGTTCGAGTTTATTGTGAAATTTTCTCTAGAGATCACTCAGATCCACTGTCTTCGGATGTCAGAGTATTTTTCGGGTATTGAAAAGAAACTCAGATCTGGGTGAATTTTCTTATTTGTGTTGCACCCAAAAACTGCACAGGACTGAGGCATGTTTCACACTTAGGATGATGACCAAGCAGCTTTGCTAACAAACGAGAAGAGAGATTTCACTTTGATGCAGAGCAAGCAAAGCAGTCGATGTTTGTTTACTCCATGCAGCGTTGTCGCTGCTGTAGAGACTTTCACGGCAGCCGGCGGGTGATTCCACTAATGACGTCATCACTGGAGAAAGAAACAGCGATTGCAAGCTGATCCACGGTACAATCGTTTGTCAGAGCGTGTAGACAGATTCACCACATTGGGAATTAACATGATTGCGTGAAAAAACGATAGGTAAATTTGGGCGGACTGGGTCTTTAACATACTAAAACTAAATTTATCCAACTATAATGCTTGTTGAGTTACTTGACAAAAACTATAGGAACACAAAGAAATTGATACAAACTTCTTCGTGTTCTTGAGGAATCAGGTTTTGCCTTCAAACGAGAAAACGCTTCATCTGAGTCACTTTTCTCATTTTGTTCTCGACTGTTCATGTAAAAACAAAGCAATGTAAATGTGAAAACTGTATTTTTGGACTATTGATCATGACTATCGACTTCATACTGATCACAACAAAAATAGTGTGAAATCTTTAGTTTCTGATGTCGATATCTATCTTTTTCTTCACTTTATGCACTACTGAATTCATAAATAAGTAGAGCAACAATCATGAATATCTGATAGGTAGTGTTGGATTTCATTATTTTTTCCGTATTAAATATTTCTAAAAAGTTTACTGTGTCTGCGAATCAGGGATGCGGAGTCGGAGTACTATCAAATGATAGGACTCCAGACTCCGGCCTACAACTAGACCCGAAATAATATAATACAAGCAAATCATTTAGTCTCGTGCATAGCTGTCATTGTCTTGATGTCAACTTTCTCCGTCAAACAAAAGCACAGAGACAGCAGTACATGCAAAGCTTGTAATAGTTGAGGGAATGAACCGTGATAGTGAAAAAGGATTGTCCTTTCACTCGCTGATTTAGTAGAGAAGACAAGCCTTCCTAGCTTCAATCACACATACGCGCCAAAGGTCACGTCAGAGACAAAAATGAAATACTAGTTTGTTTGAGAATATTACCTCTTACCCTCATCATTATAGGCTTACCCGAAGCTATCTTTAGTGATCATTGCTGTATCAATTATCATAGGTTCGGGTAAGCCTATAATGATATATGATGTAGGTTACCAGTTAATTTTCAAAAAAGGCTTTATATACTTGACACCCGGAGTCGGAGTTGGAGTCCTATCAAAACCCGGAGTCCTATCGAAATGATAGGACTCCGCATCCCTGCTGCGAATGCATTGTATATGACGCCACATAAATGTGATGAATTGTGATCATTATGCCCTTACTAGGTGTGACATTGTAATCTGTGTCCATCGAAGAGGCTATCAACATTAAATTCATCATCAAATTTGTGTACGTAAAAATTCCATCCAGCAATTCTCATGTGAAACAGCAGAATCTATCCAAACTGGAAATTCGAACTCATAATCCAAATTGAGTGGGTAAATGCAATACAATAACATAGCAAAACAAGGTACAAGTACAAAAAGACAAGTAAAAGGGCAAATGAAAAGCGAGAAAAAGATGGATGATATGAGCGAATAAAGAGAATTTGGAGCTGCAGAGAGTTCGAGAACGAGAACACTGGAGAACCACTTTGAGGAGAACAGATGACAGGAACAGGATAGGCGAATGGAAGAAAAATGATCAGAAAACATGAAATCATCAAGTCACGTTCGGAAGCAGTGGCGCAGCCAGGCGGGCTCATTTTTGAGGCGGGCCCGATTATATATTATCAAAGAGCAGCGAAATGGAAACCAAATAAAGCATCTGAATATTCCTAATGTCTTGATGAAGAAGTGTGAAAATAACAAACCTTTGCAAAAAGCCACAACTGAACCAGAACATGTAAACTGGGGCGCTTGGCACTATTATATGAGAAGGATGTAATTTGGACCCAGCACCGTTCGATGGGAACTTGCTATCGGGCCTAGCGGTTTCCCATTTTCATTTGACATCTACGATGAATTCAAGCTCTATGTTACCCATGCATGTAGACCGAGTAGCCATCAAAATTCACGATTCTTTCCCGGGAAATACATAATATTTGTGATTTAGTTACAGCAAAGATATTAATAGGGTAGATATGTCTCCCTTTTGTATTATGTGTAATTTCGGTTTCAACAATAAACAAACTGTAATTGGAAGACTTCGATTTTCTATTGTCTTAACGACCAATAGAAAAAGCTTATAAAATTCTTGTCTAAATAGTGGCTGGCAAAAAAGAATAAACTTATATTTAAATAAATAAAAAAATAATGTAAAACGGCTTCTTAAATACATTCAGAAAAGATCTAAAAACTAATAAAATTATTTTTTAATCTATTCTGAATGTATTTAAGCAATCATTTTACATTAATTCCATATTTATATGTAAATTTTATTATATTTTAGAACATTTTTCAACCAATTTAGACAAGAAATTATAGAAATTAACAGGAACTTACTAAGTTTGAAATCTACAGTTAACCCGGTGGAAAATTAGTGAGGGATTCTAGCTAGAATTTTTAATGTTACCATAACCATACGTGTAATAAGATCATTGTCATTCACTGAATTAAAGTGATCGAAGTTAACGGAAATTTTTACCGAAAGTAATCATAACCTCGGTAACATCAGGTTCGAATATCTTATCAAGTTACTTCTGCTAAAAGAAGAGGGGTCAAACTAGAGTGCTGTTCAAAAAATGGGACACATAAATTTTTTAATAATTTATTACGTCTTGTCGGGAGCTCTGTCCAGAGCATGTTTTTATGAATACCCAAGTTTTATAGCTCATTAGAATCTTTGGAAAGTTAGCTTTTATAAATGATGTATGCCTTCTTGCTGTACAATAAATATAAAAGGCAGGAAAAGCGATTGAAATTGATGAAAATGTATCACCACTGTATATATTTACATGTTATATTACCCTCGAATTATTCTAAAATATTGTTGATAATCTATCATCAATGTATTCGGCTTATAAACCTTACTAATTTATTTCCCGGGATCCCGGAAAATGATTGAATGATTTCCCGATTTCCTGGGATAAGATTTTTCAGGATATACAACAACCCTAGTTATCTGCGCTACTTTGTCAAAGAGACATAAAGGAAGAAAGATAATGAAGTTGTTGCTAGGAAAGTCTACCACTTCTTTTCAAAGCTATTCATATTAAGGCAAACCCTCCTTGCGATGTTCATCGCCTTCGAAATGTCCCTCAAGCTGGCGGCAATGTTCGTAGTGAATGGTTTTTGAAAGGCATCAAAATAATTTGAAATCATACCAATTTTGCAACTCATAAAGCTATTACATTTTTTATCATTTACATCGGCAGACGTATATCAGAGATTACAGGAGAGCTAAGAGAAACTTTTTGGCAGAAGTAGGGAATCGGCATCGCCTTTGCCAGGGGTATCGCCATGAGTGTTGGCCTAGCCGACACAACGGCAGCTTCTTGACTTTCACTTTTCCTTTTCTCTTACTTTTGTTATATTTGCTTTTTTATTAATAAGAAACTCATAAAGCTAATGCGGTTTAACCCTATCTGACCTGGGTTTTTTTAACTGTCTCAACCTGGGGAGGGGCCGATTCGGCCCCCCCTCAGATTTCCTAAACTAAATGCTCGAATTCAATGAAATTACATGCATACTATATTTCGGGCATGATCTTTTCAGTGGTGGAGTCGGTTTTTCAAAACTTTAATTTCTCCATGCTATAAATAGCAATTCAAAATTTGAAAGTGCATTTTTTTACAAATTTTAGATACTTTTTATTGTTGCAAAACCAATCGTTCGGAATGTTAGAAATACTAAAACACAACGCGAAAGTGTTCTATCTGGCATGTTTCTTGCTATACCAATACTAATTTATTGCTTTTATTCATACATGTATAATAATGCTGTATGAATAGTATTTCAAATTTCAAACATTGAAACAGTAAAAAATCTTTTTTTCATCAGATAAATTGACATAAATTTCATTCCAAATTGGCTATCTATCATTTGCTAGAATATACTATCACAAAGAAACCTAAATGAAGACAAATACGCAATTATTACAATGATGCGTTTTTCCAAAAGTTTCATTATTCGTGTAAAAAATAAGAAAATGTTCATTATTCTACTGTACTATTTATTCATGAGTAGTATATGGAGGATATAAGACTAAAACGCATTCAAATACTATCCCAATATCATATTATAAATAGCACTGATGTTATCAAAATCATTAATTTGTGTCTATTATGCAACACTACATTAATTTATTCGAGAAAAATTATGAAATGAGAGCAGAAGGTAAATTCCAACGATTTTTAGGCGTCGTAACTAGTTTTCATTTAGCTCGTACGGCCAAAATATTTGGCCAAAATTAAATATTTTACTCCCAAAAGATGCGCAATTAAAAGTTAGGAAAAGTCACGGAAGGTAGACTTCTCACACAAAGACGTTCAGCTGTGGGATTAAAAAGTATCTAGGGCGTGGCCGAATCGGCCCCTCCCCAGGCCAGATAGGGTTAAACAATTTAAATAATGGCAAATTTTGGGCGACAGTAACAAGAAAAGTAAATGTATGATGTCTCTCCCAATGAGAATTGCATGAAAATCTATAGGCCTAGCATTGACTGAACGTATGATCATGACCGTGTAGGATTTCAAAATATCCTTCCTCCATCTCGCAGTTATAAAGATGGTAGAGTATTTCTCCAATGAATAGATGGAATGGCTTCTGTAAAAGTTGATGCACTATTCTTCTTCGAATAAGAAAATATCTGAATTTAAATGCAGGCCTCATTTTAATGAAATACAGTCTAAAAAACATCTTGAGATTTTCTCTCAAATGACGTGTGACATAATGAAGATAACAAATCTCTTTCGCTTCCACGTAAAGTGCTAGAAAATGAGATGTGAGATGGCCTCTTAAGAAGAGTAGATATCAGTTATGTATTCATAAATAGTTGGTTTAATCATAGTAGTAGAGGCACTTGGTGCACGTGGCGCCTAAATTGACTAAGCACCCTAATTGAGAATTTTGAATTCATAAGTATAGTTGCAGGGCCGTCATGTCAATGAAATGTTCTATTTAATGATCCAAATAGAGTAAATAAAGTAAGAAGTTGTTTCTTCAATACTCAACATCACTCTGAAACATTTTGATACATTTTATATGTCATTAGCCTATCATGAATCATTTCGACTGGGGTCCCCATGCGGGAAAGTTGTGATTTTTGACATTGTCATTGTCAAGGACCATGAGCAATTATAATTACTGTGTATTAGCAACAAAGTCATAGAATGTCGGAGGCTGATATGAAAGCATTGGATGGTCGCAATTGCTTCAAAAAGTAGTTGGGGTCCAATGTGGACCCCAGCGGTATCGGGAGGTTAAAGTTGAACATCAGGGTAGAAATAACTTAGAAATTAGAATCATTGAAGCTATCAAAATAAATGAAAATTACCGACATTGAATAGAGCATTAGGATATAACGGAAAGTCAGTATTTCTAGAAATCTTTTACTAAAATCTTAATACACGAATTACATGTTACATGTATGAGAAGTGGATATCATAAATTGCTATTGTTTGATTGTTTAAATTGCTTAGATCTAATTGCAGTATGACGCAATTGACCAGTGAACAGGTCCTTAAAAACTCACATTATATTTTACATGCTCTCCAATCCTCCTTCAGAGATGCACCTTGTTTTATTCGATTATTCGACTGTAGCGGTACGTAGGTCACTTCAAGTGAAGTCAAGTACAAGTAAGTCAACTACAAGTTCACTTCTTTTGAAGTCACTTCAAGTGCCTTTTCGGCAATAATATCAATCACATCAACTTAACGGTTTTCAGCGAAGATGGAGTAACAGTGTAGGTCGATGAGTCGGACAGATGTGAATCAAAACGTGTAGCGATGAAGATAAGCATTTTGGTGCTTTTCATGCCTAATAAGTTATTACTGACTACTATTGTGAGAACGAAAATGTAATTAGAACCAAAGAATGTGTACCAAACTCTTCATCTTTTCTGAAATTATGGTTTCAAGTGCTTCCTTCGAAATGTCATCCACCCTTAACAGCAGACTCGATTAATAATTTTCACTGACGATATTCTGGGATCTCTTCACAGAAGCTTTAAAGTTATCATTTTTCAACAAAGTTTTACTGCAAGTCTATAATTCTATTAATAATGATTAAGTTCAGTAGAAAGTTCTAAGACATCCTTATCCGTATTGATAATCTAAATTACCAGTGGTTAGTCCACTCATTGAAGTTTTGCTCTCCAAAATGATAAAAAGACAGCAAAATGCATCTTAGAGATACTTGTTCTGGCCCGAATTTGAGAGCAAAAGCAGTTGAGATGACATGCCATGCTCAATCACGCGTTATTCACGTAAACCACGCGTAATTACACGTGACCCCAAACATCCGTGGCATATGCGTGACATTGCTGCAACATCTGTCGGCAGTCCTGTTATATAGACTTTGCGTCTCATGTGTCTGCATGTATCAGAGGCTAAACAATGTGATAGGACCTCAATTTCATGCTCAGGGAAAACAGAACATTCTTAGCGGTTCATCCGTGGTTCAAGCGGCAGCGCAGACAACCGTAGACGATGCGCAAACCATAAACGCTCGCCCGCGCGTATTCATAAACATTCACCATGTTTTAACAGCATCAGATCAAGTGATTTCGGACTCTTAGTGCAGCGCGTATGTACGCGGGTCGAAGAATAGAATGTCTTCAACCACGGATGTTTGGGGTGTTCCGTAATTACGCATGAATCACGAGTGGAATGTCACCTAGTGTGGTCAGTTGATATATTTATCCCGTTATTCCGCTTTGAGGCTACTTCCAAGCGGACGTGTCTACTGCTTACACGAAAAAATGGTGTCACATCTACTTTGGCAATGACTAAAAGACAAAATAATTCTATCTTGGTGGCAAATTTTTGCGACAGATCTCCAACGAGCACTGTTTTCAATTTAACACATACATTAATTGACTCGCTAGTAATAAAAGTCTATGCTATTCAATTAATTTGATATTAGCCTTTTGCTGCATGTATTCTGCTACTTTTTACAGTAGCATGTACATGGGACTTCTGCTACTTTTTTTTGCTGCAAAAAGTTTTTTGCTGAAGATGAAAAAACAATTCAATCTCTTGACAGCGCTGTACTTTTTGCTTAGTCTAACTGGTTCCCAATTGTGATTGGATCACTTCATTTTCATTGAATGAAGTGATCAATGGTGGCAGATCTGACACATATCTAGATCTGGAAAAGAGACGTATTCTCATGATAATTTGGCGAAAGAATTTTACACTTCATTTCACTATAAAGATGCGTAGGTTTTCAGTGCAGAGCGTCTGGTACACATAATATGTCAACAAAAACGTATTGTACTGAAGACAGACAAGATACATGTATTCACCTATCATGTAATACCACAGAATTAGATTGTTTAATCGTATCACTTTGCTAGAAGTGCAAACTGATTCAAACAGATGGCACATGCAGGAACTTACTAAGTGGGCAAAAAGAAATTTTTAATATCTTACAGAGATAGGAAAAATGGTTGTGAGTCGCTTGCGGATTGCTCTGAATTCCTTCAAAATGTTCCGATCGCCACGATTCCTTCAGATTTGAAGAATTCAGATCATTGCGCAAAAGTTTTCTCGATAATGTTGGGACCTCCGATCATTTTAAAAAAAGTTTGCAGGCGCATGAAAAAACGTTCACAAGCTTCTCTGTAGAACTTGACATCGTCTGTGTCTCTTTCATAGAAATTGACAACAATAAAACCTCTAGAATGGAAATTAAGCTACATGCAATGCACAATAACGGCACATAAATCGCACGCATTTTCACTTAGATGCACCTGCCAACGTCTGTATCATTGGGTTAGAATCAGTCACATGAGTAAATCGAAGGTTTTAATTGGTGCTTCATGCCCCAACTTAGTTCCCCCGGATGTGCCGCGACCTTGAGTCAATTTCCATTCTATCGAACTTCAGATAAACAGTTTTTTTCTATGGTCTCTTTGCTGTGTGATCCGGTTGATAACAGTCACTGAAACTTTGCACAATTTGGCGTGTTTAATGTTGAACTGGCTGCTCATTGTTCGATTGCTATGGTAATTAGTCAGGAGATTGTGCCATTTCATTTACGTTACATGTTCCAATGTTTCCCTTCTAGTCAAACGGAAGAAGAGACGACCTGTCTAATTCTGTGTGTAATACATGTGAAGGGAATCTTGGCGCATTGCTCGACGATACTTACTAGTGTTTTTGTCCTGCTTATCCTGCTTTGCAGACTGAATTATTACTTTAGAATAGCTCTAAGTACAAAGTTAGTCGTCTCCTGTGCTTACCACTGCGCCAGCCATCAATTCAAAAAGTCCTTGTTGTAAATTGAAAGCAGTTGAAGCAACAAGACAGTCCTTCGAATTAAATCAATTTATCAGAACACGCCCTAGCACTTCAATGATCACATAAATACTAGCATTCTAAATTGGACAATGAAGAGTCTCAATAACATTAAATTAATTGTCCTATTTGCTGTCATTTCTGTCTAGAGGAAAGATTAATTATTCAAATATTATGAAATGTATTGTTCAAGGTTTGCTTCGTTGTTCTATCTCCTATCGTGTGCTTTCATTTTAGCAAAATCAAACCATTGAAAGATGTACTTTCTGCTCTTTAGATCGACGGTTGTTCTGCATCCGAAAATTCAGTCAATGATGTGTGAATTTGTTCAGCAGTAAAGCTCATGGCAGAGAGCGGCACTTAAGTGTATTGAGATATTGAGTCAATGATAGTGGATGTGATGGACTGTATCAGAGTTGTCATGCATCCTCAAACGTTTAGAAATTTAAATTAAGCTCTTGATATCTCACAATTACATGCCCTTATAATGCATATTCCTAATCCTACACTGTGTTATTGATAAAGTCCCACATGAGTGCTAGAAAAAGTATTGAACCTGTGAGTTCCATAATCTAGTACGCTTTTTAGAACTCTTTGGGTCTCTATACTACATAATAAGTCAATTAAAATAGCTAGATGCAGTCAGCAAGTGCTGATAATATCAAAATTCAAATAACTAACTTAGAATTCATATCTCATATATCTATGAACAGGTGTTTGAGAATTCGCACCTTACCGGTCACGATTATGACAATTCACATACCGAAGGTAGTCACAACATGTCCAAGCGGAGAATGTGCAGGTCGATTGATTCGGTTTTATGATAATCATCATTACAGCGAAAGGAACATGTATATGCCGTCGAAATCAAGCCAGTTCGATGAACGCGTTTGATCCAAGTTGATGCCTTTTAGAGGTTCTTTAGGTTCTTTTAGAGGAAATCGATGAAATGTCACAGGTTGGTTTGCAGGATCATCTCTTCTTTCACTGTATCCACTTCGATATGCAGGAACACAGCAAGCATCTACCAGTTGTGAACACTTGCCGCCTGAGACAGAAGCGACCCGAGTGATGATTTTGGTGCAGGAATTATGAACAGCTGCGCTTACTAGCTGATTGGTGCCGTGTGTAGCCTTCCCACAGTCGCTATTCATCACACCGTCGACAGTGCAGTCTCAGCTGGGAAGACTAGACACGATGTCATCCAGATCTAAGGGTGCGCCGTCAACTACCAGCTGCTTACTGACTCACTGACTCGTGTCGCGTCCTCTATTGATATTGATATTTCATCATATCAGTGCCTGATAAGCATTTTAGTACTTCTCTGAATTTAAGTTCGGCTATTTTTCACTCCTTTGTTTTGCATTCAGATTCGCACTGAAATAGGTCTGATTTACAGATTTACAGCAATGATTTATGATTTACAGCGTATCTAGTCCATAAAAGTACCAGACTTCATGACGTATGAATGACTATATATAGAATTATGATGTAAAAGGATGGCTGGATTAAGATTTCTTTTTAAGTGAAAAAGAATCTGTTTTGAGGTGGATTTATGTCTATTAATAGATTGAAGCTAAACGCACTCGATCAACTTGTGATCTTCTTCATGAGATTGCTCTTTTAATGTGTTTGAAGACCTCTGTTGGAAGAAAGTAGATTATGAAAGCTGCTATTCACTTGGGTAATATCTACACATCACACGCCTATCTATCTTTTTTATCAACGGAAGACTAACATCGAAAACTCCATGCTAAAGCTGCTGATGGACAGATATCGCTTGGCATTTGTCATTTGAAGGAGCTGCCCTCCGTGATAAGAATTCCTGATTCCATCATTTTATTAGCTGATTTCATTGCGCTGATAACTTTGATGAGAATGTGGCATGACAGTTCGTCTTAGTAGAGCAATAATTACAGAATCGAGGGAACTGTGAAAATCAACGTGAAAATCGGCAAAGGATTTCTTGCTCCTAATGCAAGTCAAAAACAATTATTGCACATTTCATCGTTGATTCAGTACTTTTTGTGAAATCCGATTAAACAAAGAATAGATACATTTGATTTAAAAAATACATGATCGCTAACATCAAAGACTAATTCAGAGCTGTATGAACCGCTTATTTTCCAGTAGCTTGCAATAGTCTGAATTCAAAGATGAGATCATTGTCAAATTTCATCAAGTCAGTTTATCCATTTACGTTTTTTGACAATCATTATCATTGGGAATATCAGAAACAGGGTGTTCATCGCATTGAACGAAGGCAAGGCCGGAGGTGCGGAAAGTATGGCATATGCGATTTGGACATGTTTCCGTTTGATATTTTATGCTGTTTTTTGTGCAAGCTTAATTTCTTAAGTTTTCTTTATGATTTTTATCCATGGAAATCCGACCTTATAAAGATCAGACATTAAAGACCTTATAAGAAATCCGACTAGAACGAATATGTACATTAAAAGCAATGACACATTGCAGACATGCGTTATCATGACAATGATTGAGGCCTAGAGAGACGGATAATGTGAAGGTAACGGCACGTTGTCTGTGTGTTTTGCAAATTTCAATATGCTATCAATTCTCTTTAAATAAATAATAACATTTTGATAAAATAGCTTTCAACATACATCTTGTGACAAACACGTTGGTGTAACTGCAAATTTTAACATAGAAATTTCAGGAAAATTGTTGATATACTTTAACGAAAAGTGTCTGTTTGTACACTTTACTTCATCCTCTGTCACTGAATGATAACTCATTTGAAAGATCATGATCTGTAGATGATTTCTATAATAACCAGTTCAAGAAAATACCAATTTGTGTAACTTTTATGAGCAAAAATTCGAAAAAATGGAGTCAACACCTTAAATGTCACAATTTTACCACTGGAAATACATAGGATTTTGTTATCCTCTCTATTTCTGAAAAGCAAATGATCTGATCCGGCAGACGCGAAGTTTTGCAGTAGGTTAGAGGTGTACTATGCTATGTGAAAGTTTTATGTACTACCTCGTTCCCTGCACAACTTCACGCTAGCTCCCGGACTATAAAATGATTTTATGTCAACCAGGAGGGATGTCAAACTATCTATCATAAAAATGCGCCAACTGCTTACTTTTCAGCTCAGGTCTAAAAAGGAAGTCAGAAGTCTTGACAAACATTTTCACAAGTAACCTGGCTATTAACTAGCCCTCCACGTGCCTGCGCTATAACAGTGCAGTCCGGGCTAATTCACGCTTTCCACTGATGGTCCGGTGGCCTTGTGGTTAGAGCGTATGCTTACACGTCCTCTAGCTCCAACGTCGCAGGTTCGAACCTGCCCACAACTGATGATGACCGCTAGGCCCAAAGATGTCTGTTGAGACGAAAATGCATCTTTACGAACGCCTACAATAAGAAATTCTGCATGAAAAATGTCGCAAAAGCGTTTTAGATGATTTTATTCTTTCTCTGCAACAAAGGAATCGACATATCTATGCGTTCGCAGCTAATTATGAAGTTCAGCAGAGAATAGCTGCTTTCTATTCTAATATTTCCTCTTCAGGCTTCCTCTCTCGAGACATCGGCAGTTTAAAGTCATCAACAGCCTGATCGCGCAGCTGCTGAAATCCGAAGAAATCATGACGTTTGAAATACTTCCTGAACTCTGAACTCTGAGTGGATGTCGGACAGTGATTTATTGCACTTTCACACATGACTCGAATTCCGTGATTGTCAGGTTTGAATTCTCCATATAATAGTTTGGTTCATTATTGAAGACAATATCGTAAAAGTGAATTCTCTTCAAATAGGAAGCTGGTGTAATCTCGGAAATTGTCGCATTCGACGGTTATCAGTTTAACTGTTTGTCAGTGTAGCGAATGTCTCTCGTAAATTGCTATCAAACTTTGGTAGTATCATTGAATTCAGTCATCTTCCAATCCTCAACACTGTCAGAGATCATGTACTTAAATGACAAGGATCAAAGCAAATTCAACAAATTCATCATTTCAGTGTATTTGAGACTTAACGTTTGCAATATGAGGACATAGGAGTTGAAAGTACAGAAAAGGTGCATTATAATGCACATGTACATGCAAATTCACCAATTCAGGGTGTTGGCATGTCCTGATCAGTCAATTTCTTTTCTTTTCTTCATTCTCAGCATGAAATCTGTAGGAATTTGTACAAAATCAAAGTATTGAATTGAAAAATCTCTTGGGATACTTCTTTTGCTCTACCCTTTATTTCCTAAGAAACAGAAGATTCTAAAACATAATAGAGGAATAGCATGTTTTAACAATAGAAAATCAAGACGTAAGTACAAGTACTCATGATTCAATTGTAAATTCATATTGATAAGTCAATAAGTTTATGTAAAATAATGAAGCATTTAACCCTCAAATGTATGAAATATTTCACCGACTTTACTGCATAAGATGGGTCCATGTGGACCCATGTGATCTATCAATTTGTTTTAGATTCCTAAAATTATACAGCATCTGTGTAAAAACAACAACATTGTGTATTCTTAATATATTCTCATAAAAAGTCCAATAATATCTCTATAGTGGTAGGCTCACGGGTATATTCTTAGAGTTTAAAATACATGCAACGTCAATTGTGATTAATCAGATATTAATACTTCCAGTAATATTCGCCTAAAATTAATTAACAATTGAGTGATGAAGGTTTTGATCATCCCATTTCACATTATTTTACAAAAACAACGCTGGTATGCAAGAAGATGTTTGTACAATCATTTGAGTAGGATCCAGGAAATCAATTTCGTCAGAAGGAACCAAAACTAAATCTAACGCTCTCACATCAAAGATCTATGTATCCGACAGTTTAAGAAGCATCGATAACATTGAGTCTGTTTGCTATCTCGGTGACAAACTTCAGATCATCTTGATACATGAAATAGATCGCGCATTTTTATAAGATTATTAAGAAAGCAAGCCAGCGCTTCTATATTATCCATAGACGGTCTAGCTGTGATTTTTCACATTTTCTCATTTGTTGCTATGCCTTTATTTGCTCTGTACCTTTATTTGCATTTCTTTGTTTTTGTTACGCTCCAAAATCCTTGGTGCATGATATGCTCCCACTAGAGCACAATGCTTTCACACAAATAGCCTACATCAAAGAATTAGATTGTTTAACTGTATCACCTTGCTAGAAGTGCAAACTGAATCAAAACAATGGCACATGCAGGAACTTAATAAGTAGACAAAAAGAAATTTTTCATACCTTGCAGAGATAGGAAAATAGTCGTGCGTCGTTTGAGGATTGCTCTGAATTCCTTCAAAATGCTCCGATCGCCGCGACTCCTTCAGATTCTAAGAATTCAGAGATCATTGCACAAAAGTTTTCTCGATAATGTTGGGACCTCCGATCATTTTAAAAAGTTAGCAGGCGCATGAAAAAACGTTCACAAACTTCTCTGTAGAACTTGACATCGACTGTGTCTCTTTCATAGAAATAGATTGTTTAACTGAAGTTGACTAGAATGGAAATTGACTCAAGGTCGCGGCACCGCCGGGGGAACTAAGTTGGGGCATGAATGACCAATGAAAAGCTTAGAATTACACATGTGACTGATTCTAACCCAATGATACAGCCGTTGACAGGTGTATCTAAGTGAAAATGCTTGCGATTTATGTGCCACTATTGTGTATTGCATGAAGCTTAACCTCCGTTCTAGAGGTTTATTGTTGTCGATTTCTATGGTCTCTTTGCTGTGTGATCCGGTTGATAACGGTCACTGAAACTTTGCACAATTTGGCGTGTTTAATGTTGAACTGGCTGCTCATTGTTCGATTGCTATGGTATTAGGTCAGGAAATTGTGCCATTTCATTGTCGTTACATGTTCCAATGCTTCCCTTCTTGTCAAACGGAAGAAGAGACGACCTGTCTAATTCTGTGGCCTACATAAAAGCCTATGCATTCACCGTGATCATTGAATTCCAACACTCTGTAACAGCAAAGATCTAAAGCGGACGTATGCATTGAAAACAATAGAGCTTCGTGGACATGTGTTGTCAAAACAACGAAACATTGGATTACTCTGCTTATTATAATGGCTCTCTTCTTCCTTCTACTGAAACAACATGCATCAAATTATTTTAATCCATGACGGAATCAAGGACGCGCATTAAGAGAAATGTTCACCAAGCGTCTTCATGGAGACCGACCTTTGCGAGGACTGCAGGTTTCAGCAACTCCGTTCTTGACTGACACTTCTATGCGTTCTTCCTTTATATTTCACATATTGTCATCGTGGTTTCTAGTGTTCGCTGAATTTGTGATTTGAAACAAAAGTATTCACTTCCTTACCAAACAATGCTAGGAAACTTCGTGCAAATCATTCGAAGACTTGCACTATAGATAGTAGCATAATTTTGCCTTGATACCACAGAATCGAAAATTTTGTTTATCTGCTTCGGTTTGCTAGAAGTGTGTTTAATACGAAATCGACGGCACATAGAGGACCTATTAAGTGGGCAAAAAGGAATTCCTAGTACCTTACAGAGACAGGAAAAAAAGTCGTGCGTCGCTTGCGGATTAATGTGAGTTCCAGCAAAGTGCTTCGATTGCCAAAATTCCTTCAGATTCGAAGAATTCAGATCATTGCCCACAAGTTTTCTCCATAATGTTGGCCCTTCCGATCATTATCAAAAAAAGTAGCAGGCGTACGAAAATTAGTTCACTTGATGATTTCACATCCTCTCCTCGGCATTGCTCACTGTATAGTGCATACATTGAATCGAAGCCACGCATCGATGTGTGTTTTGGTGTGTGCGAAGTGATATCACAGCACGCACGCATCTCTCACTGGCTCTGGTGTCCTCTGCTGACAGCTTATTGTTTGCCATTTCCAATAGCAAGCGATACACGAATTATCCATTCGAGAAGGAGCAGGTTGTCTAATTCTGTGATGTGCCATTTCGATATTAAGGTTACATACAATTCTTCCTTTCTATGAAACCGAAGCGCGCGTAGATGATTCTAATTCTGTGCTTGATACTGTTCGTGTGCTAGCTTGTACTTTGTTTGGATAATTCTCATGGTTCCCTCTCACGAAGTTGATTTCCTGTGTCCTACTCAAATGAATACATTACAAATCACAACTATGATAATCCTCGAATATCCCCACCACAAATTCCGCATTCTCTTTTGTTGGAGAAATGTTCAATTTGTCTGGGAGTAGATCGACACAAGATTTTATCTGTATAAATGAGATTTGTACCATTACACTCAGCAATAAAATGAACATCAGACATCATCAGCATAGTGCAACATCTGTTATTATCGAAATGGGAAGGCTTTCAGTCCATTTTGCTCAAAGTACTCACGGGAGGACATTTGAAAATTTCCCGCACTTTATCACATTCTAAAAGGTCAATCTCCAGCTCAAATTTGTATCTGATGAAAATAGCATATCCAATTCTAACCCAATGTTGTGGAGACCCCTGATTTTCAAGACTAAATAACTACGCATGTACCTTTGCTTTTCCTTCACTGGTAAAAGCTTTCAATATTCGTACATCAGCGAACATGAGAAAGTTATCCGATTTGAGGTTGGGGTGGGAATACAGCCATTCAGGCAAAGAAGTTCATTTAGACTTTTATTCTTTTCTATGTCAAATCCTGTGAGTCATCTTTACACGTTTGAATATCCAACAATTCTCAGTATCGCTGTGTGAACAGATATCTTGTCCACTTTCAACAATGTCGGATTTGTCTGCAATTTGGATGTGGCTGCAAGGAATGGGTAGGATGATCCATAGAAATGTCCTCATTGTCTTTCTTAATTGTCTATTTTCTTAACTTTTATGTTTTAGTCTCCTTCTCATCATTTTCCAGTCATTATTCTTAATTTCATTTTCATTTCGAAAAAGTAGAAATTGAAAGTGTCATTTTAGGAGCATTTTCAGAATTTTGAAATGTGTCGAATGTGAGCTCTATGCTTACATTGTCATGTGAAAGCGATATCAATATCTATCATGATTATCCACTATCTAACGCCATTTGTCCACAAAGTCCGCCTATTGAGGAAAACCGATTGTCTATGTATATTTTACTTCACGCAAGTAGAATAAATGCACTTCCTTGGAAAATGGTCTGTCGGAAATAGTAAAACCTGATCAGCACTGCGGAAAAACCGGAAATTTCAATATTAGATCCAACCATAGAAATCAGAACTTTCAATTTGTTTAAGTTAGCAGGGACTAAAATGCACAGCAGCTGTTTCCTGATAATAATTTCAACTGCTCAGTGAGGTAGCGATCTAACGCAGTGTTGCGAGAACTACTCAAACCTGCTTATTTATAGCGAAATAACAACAACTGTGACTCTATAAAGTACACTGACATGGTACAGGCACAAATCATTACAATACTTCTTTTTCAAGCTTCTTACAACATTCTAACCGTGAATCTGTGAATCGTGTTGGATCAATTGATTGATCAACATTGAATCCTTGTGAACAAGGCACCGCCGGGTACCGAGCCATTGTCAATCACTGGACATCGCCATCATTCAGGTGCCGTTGTCATGACGACACGCATTCATAACGCTAGCGCAGCGCATTGCTTTCTATGTACTTGCACGCTCCAGCTCCTTCTTGCTATAGTGTCGGCTTTAACCAGAGAAACAGATAATACAGAGTGATCATATAGTAGAGCAAGTCAAATGGCTATGTGACCTATCTATCGCTAACAATGATATCGACATACAAAATATGTCACATTTTCTTCACTTGCCCGACTTTATGATCACTCTCTAGTTTGTGGTCATAGAAATTAACAATAGCATAGAAACTACTTCTATGTTTGTGGTAGACCATGGTCAGCGATGTCTATGAATGATATGATACTTAGATTTCGGAAGCATTTATGAGAGTAGACTTACACATAGACGTTGCTATAGTGGTGGCCAATATCTAGGAGTCCATGACTTAAATAACATTGCAGTAATGCAGATAATTTCAAATCAAACATAGAAATTCCCATTGTCATGAAAAATTCAGCCCACAGTCAATTCTCCACGCTTTGGGGATTGTGTATCCCGTGTTCTATATCATATCATTCATAGACATCGCTGCTATGGTATCGACTTTCTATGGAATTGTCAATTTGTATTGCTTTTGTAATGTTGCAAGCAACTTGACCATAGAATCCAAGGCATAGTGCTGGGACACGTCTGCTGATTGGGATTATAATTGCATTCTTCCGACTGCCAATAACGCGATCACGGGTAATGACTGAATTCATCTGTCATACATGCTGATTATGTCGCACGAAACTCGCCTTTGATAGAATTTCCAGTCTTTCCATTTAATGAATATCGCCGATGGAATTGCTGCAGATTTCTTCTGTCCGAGGTTGAACTCAGCCAATCAAGTTTGCCTTCAGGAGATCATCATCAGCGTTTGCACGCTGCTTCACTAATTGGAGTCTGGAAACTGGTGTAGTCTGTCTGGACTCAATCTATAATCTTTAAAATAATATTGTTCAAGTTAGCCAATACTTATTTTGTCTCGAATTATCAAATTCAAATTATGATGTCTGGAATAAGATTAGAAGAACTAACTGAAAAATTAATGTCTCATTAATAACCAATAAAAACAATTTTCTGCTTGATAAAGTCTCTTGCGCTTTTTGTTGACGGATGGATAGTTAAGCACTAATTACATACGACGTACTACGAGTATGATACGTAATCGCCTGTGAATCAAGATTAATGAAAGTTTATTTTAAGTATTTAGTAATTTATAATCAAGACACCAAACATTCAAGTAGTTAAACAGTAGAATTGATTCATTTAGACAACTACCATAAAAATGGGTGGTGTCAATTCTTTGCCGGCATTGCTGATCAATGCGAAAGATATTTTCCGCCGTAAAAACGTCACCGGTGCAGTTACTGGCATAAGAACGAAAACTGTTGATAAATCCTTGAAAACATTTCATTTTACTGTAAATGTGAATAAAGTAACTTTCGTTTCTGTCATTTCTGATTGTTGATAATATTCAACTATTAATCACTCGAAGCTTCTCTTATAAATGTATCGGAACTAACATTCTGTGCACCCTATGTATCGCTGTGAGGGGAGAGAGAGAGAGAGCGTGGAACACGTCGCGCCACAGAATTAGATTGTTTAATCGTCTCACTTTGCTAGAAGTGCAAAATGATTCAAACAGATGGCACATGCAGGAACTTAATAAATGGGCAAAAATATATATTTAATACCTTACAGAGATAGGAAAAATAGTCGTGCGTCGCTTGCGGATTGCTCTGAATTCCTTCAAAATGTTCCGATCGCCGCGACTCCTTCAGATTCGAAGAATTCAGATCACTGCGCAAAAGTTTTCTCGATAATGTTGGACTTTCCGATTATTATTAAAAAAGTTAGCAGGCGCATGAAAAAACGTTCACAAACTTCTCTGTAGAACTTGACATCGACTGTGTCTCTTTGCTGTGTGATCCAGTTGATAACAGTCACTGAAACTTTGCACAATTTGGCGTGTTTAATGTTGAACTGGCTGCTCATTGTTCGATTGCTATGGTAATTAGTCAGGAAATTGTGCCATTTCATTTACGTTACGTGTTCCAATGCTTCCCTTCTTGTCAAACGGAAGAAGAGACGACCTGTCTAATTCTGTGCGTCCCGCAGACAATAAGATTATGATATTTTATTTGCAATTTCATTCGTATGGAATCCTGTTTTGATCATAAAGACTTTCATGTTCAATGTGTGAACAATTTTGAGACTTTTTCAGCGCCATCAATTGATTCGGTAATCGGTTTCACTGGATAATTGATTCGAATGGATAATTTTATTGAATCATTTTTTCAAATCACATGTTTTGGAAATTGAATAATCACTTGATGAATTCATGTCTACGAAGGCAACAATAAACACTTTCCTTCAGTCGATAAATTATTTGTTTAATTAATGCTCAAACCCTCAGATGTTCTTCAGATTAGAAGGATTTCTGCTCAAGATAAAGCGAAATTGAAATGTGTCCATTGAACAAGCTTTGAAAATGTATAAATCAAGACATTTCCTTCAAGTTACTTTTGTGTAAATTTGATAAAAGTAAAGAAAATGCTCACAATTTTAGAACACACTTTAAACATCCTTCATTTATCTTCACTGAGGTAAATGTCAGTACACAGATGCAGTTAATTCATGGAATACATTCTAGACGTTCTGTCTGGCAGCTTAGGCCACGCCCTCATAAAATGTTAATTGCAAAGTTGTTCAGAGATATTTATATCTCAACATATCAGCCAAATCTGATCTTCTTTTAGAATGCAAAATATCATGTCGAAAGGAAAATGTCAACCATACTTCATGATGGCATGAATCAGCAAAATGTTGGGTATTTATTGACTGTTGGGTGCCCAGTTGAAGCACGCAGAACATTCTTCAGACTTTGCCTCCTGCATTTGTTGATATCAGAAGTCTACTTCACGTAAGGAGATTCAATTCCTTAAAGAATATTAACCGCATCAATAGATAACTACTTATATAGTTATTTCACTCTAAAATTGACAAGATGGCAACAGAGAAATTGCTTCACCAATTCAAACGGTTTCCAGCTGTCTGAACTTCTATGGTAATTCATTAATTTGCGTCGGCGACAAGTAGCTTGTACATTAGAACTCCATCAAAACAAACCGCTTGTTGCACACAAATAATCGTTTCCGAAATTATCATTTTTTATACAAAACACCACTGTACTGTACATAAGCAAAAAGATTTGAAAAACCTTCTGCATCAAAATGTACTCTCTGTAATTGACTTATTTTTAGGAGCACAGAAGTGAATTTTCCCTCACAAAACTGAAGCTAAAGTGTTTCACTACGTTTCTCGTGGTACAGTGTTATAGTTTCTGTTTATATTTAGAACCATATTGTTCAACAATGGCAATACAACATTGACGCATTGAATCCGCGACAAACGGGTGTAGTCGTAAATTCTCAGGAAGTATAACGCTAAGAGCTAATAATTCAGCTGAATTTTGGGAAGTATAACGCTAAATTTGACATGTATATACACAAAAAGCCAAAAGACTTGTCGCACATGCAATGTTAACTAATGCGCAAGGGTGACAAGTCTCCTAGGACCTTATTTGTTCGGCATTTATATTTCATCGCTTCAGACTATTTTCCCCTCGAACCACATAATCAAGTATGTTGACGACATTTGTTTCTTATCAAGAGTCCGAAAGTCCAGCATTCCAAAGGATCTTGCTGAGATCGAAAGTGATCTTGACAATATTTCAGATTGGGTTGCGTCAAATGAATTGACCTTGAATACGGAGAAAACCACTGGTCTAGTGAATTACCGCGGTGGATTCAAAAGCATTTGCAGTATCGAGGGTGCCATCCCAACTGTCAAGTTCCAAGACAGCATTCGGTTTCTTGGGGTTCATTTGGATGCGAACCTTGGATGGAGAGGCCATGTAAAGTTCATCGAGAAAAAGTGTGCTCAACGCATGTACATTCTGAGGCGGGTCAGATCTGTTACTAGTATTGATGACTTCACTACCATTTATCAAGCATTGGTTCGGTCGCTGATAGAGTACTGCTGCCCAGCGTTTGTGGGAATCTCCTCAACAGACTCAAACCGACTGGAGATGATTCAGAGGCGCTGTCTGAAAATCAAATCGCGTGATTTGAAGCTGGATGACATTGAAGCTAGAAGATGGTCGCAAGCTATCAACACCTTCAACAGCCTGGAACTAGAGACTTCCATCAGAGAATTGTTCCCCAGTTATTTACCAAGTGGGCGTCTCGCCGTACCATTCTGTAGAACTTTGCGTCGTCAAAATTCTTTTGTTCCACGCATTTGTAGCACCCTTTCAAGGTCATCTACGAGACACTAAATGCACGTGACTATTAGTTTTATACTTGCTTTTGTACGCGTATACGAATGTGTTCTTAGTTTCGACTAAACAAACTGTCATTCTGCTACTTTTATCTGTGTATTACATTGTATTTTTACATTAAATGTTTGCCACATACAGCTTACCATCTTTTGACGAAGAATGAGCTAATTGTTTCACTCAATTCAAATATGTATTCTGATGATTCAATTAAAACAATTTCCACATAGGACAAATAGTTCTGGGTTTCAATCCTACTTTTCGTGATCTTTTGTCATCTGCAGATTTATACTGCGTTAATTTGATGACCTTAGGAAGTATAACGGCGTTATACCGCGTTACCCCTCCACTACACCACTGGATGTCGCTGATTCTTATTGATGATTAAGGCAACCCTAATGAATTTGTCCTGGTTACTGTATTGGCCTAACCATTGGCTGCCGAGGTATCAGTGTTGGGTAGTTAAAAGTTTCAATTCTGATCACAAATGAAAACAGTTACTCAGGAAATGTGAATATTGTAATACTAAAAGACCTGTTGAAGATTTTAGCAGCTGTGGCACATTGAAGTAACATCTTTCGAACTTTTCAAGTCGTCTTTTTGGAATTCATGGTCTCATTTGAAGAGAATTAGACTTTCAACTGTTTTCTGCGGATATACTAGGACACTTGCTGCATGAATAAGAATGTCATTTCATTTACACAGTAAATCGTGATTTATTACCAGTAGGAATTTTGCTATAGAATAGGATTCACTCATTAGTAAAAGCAACGAGGATTCTTCGACGGATACCAGACTGTATTAGCAGCACGACGTTCTCATTAAGTGATGAATGTTATTCATGTACTTCCTATCTTGATTTTCTGGTCATTTATGCATGTGATCAAGCAGGAGACTGCGAAACGTCGTGCTGCTAATACACTGTAAATTGCTGGATACGAAAATTGCATACAAACATATACCAAAATTACATACAATTTGAAACTAACATCTGATACGAAATTCTCGTATGTTTACAGAGATCTGGTATGTTTTTCATACCAAATCTCATTTACCTTCGTATGTGATAGGTATGTGATTGTTATGTAGCGATACTAACTATTCTATCTGTGATTGGATGTTTTACACTGAAATACGAATTTTTGGTATGTTTTATATACGAGACCCGATGGAAATTCATCCTTATTCGTATGACTCTGGTATCCATTTGGTATGTACAGCTTTAAGTCACATAGCAAAAAATGTATGTATTACATACTACTGTCAAATAACTTTTTTCAGCAATACAAGTGGTGAATATTTTTTGTTTGATAGAGTGATATTTGAGTACAGTAGATCTATTGTGAATTTTAAGTTCCACGACTATGCGGTCGATGCTACTTGTCTATCAACATTAACAGGACGTTAAGTTAGCTCTACTTTATGGGCCAAGTTGATTAACGTGAATTCATTCAAACGATATTTTTCGTGCAATCATGTTGACTTATATATCTCAAACATAACTATTTTTGCGTTTTATGAATTATAATGTGTTTTTACTTCGGATTGCCTTATTTCAAAATTACATGATACATAATTGTTGATGGTTGAATACTTATTGACTATTCATGAAATACCTTAGGAATTCGTGTATTAAAATCGAATTCATTATTGAAGGTATGACGCTTGAATGTCATTATCTCACTACTTACAGAACAGTAGTAACATTAGTGTGATCTTTATTGACAAAAGTCCTTAAATCAACATACTTTGGACATGATTTATGCTTTCTTTTAACATTGTGCTGGTATGGCTTTAGTATGTAAAGCATACCACATTTGAAAAAAACATACGAAAAGCATACAAATATATACTAAGAGAATACAGAAATATAACAAGAAATATTTTGGTATGCTTCCTTCGTATGTGATTGGTATTGAGCGATTTACAGTGTACAGTCTGGTATCCGTCGAAGAATCCTCGTTGCTTTTACTAACTTGTTGTCCGGATACGGGAAATCACTTGAACTTACCTATGGATTCACTCATTGTTATCAACACAAAAGTAACAAAAGGAAAGATCAATTCTAGAAGAAAATAGCAGATGCCTACATAAGCCAAATACATTCAATTGAATAAGAAAAGTTTCTATTCAGAATTACACAAAAGTGCAGTGACAAAAGTCTTCGTTGCATTCAAACCAAATCTACCTGATAAATTGTTGCTGTGAGTGAGGGGTTAATGGCTATGAACAATGGCTAGTATTTGAGATTCCATCAATATAAACTTAGAGCAAAGCAAAATGCTGGAAACTGACTCATGGCATACTTCAATCTTTAGAAGACGATTTGCACATTTGGAATTATCGGTTATGATGAAATCCATGAATAAACACTTTATAAATATCTTTGGCTGTGTTTCTTATTTGACTTATTTCTTAGACGTGAGTATTAGAATTGCATGCAAAACCAAACAATAATGTTTTCTATTTCGCATGGAAAACAATAAATGTTTAAGTATTCGACCAAATCGGTGATGAAGTGACGAAGTAATTAAAGAGAATATGGACTTCATCTGTTCAATACAAGAAGTACAACATAAGGAAGATCACTCTGTTATGCGTTTTCATAACATTCTTTCTATCGTATCATTTGTTTAGCACAAAATATATCAAAATTGATACATGCTAGCGCTAAATTACTATTCCTAAGTGCATCTACGCACAGATAGAGGTGAATTTTTCATCTTTATCTATAAATAGACAGCGCTTCCATACGTCTTAAATGAGCCATGTAATAATGCTCAAATCTCTTAGAGATTCAGTCACTTCACAAATACATCAAAGAAAAACGCCTTTAAGAAGTGACAATCCATCATAAGCATCTGTGTATCCTCCTAAGAAGAAGTAAGTTTAGAATGGCAAGCATTATGAAAAAAGTGAATTGAAATTAACCACAACCAAATACACTCTATTGAAACGCTATTGAATTCTTCATGCAATAATAAAATGAAAGGAAATTAGTCTATCGAAGCAAGACTTTGATAAGTCTCGTTATTTTATTACTGTGTATTTGGCAGACTCGTGGCTTAAAATTCAAATTTGATATGCATCGTCATCAGCACGCATTTCATTCTAAGGTAAACAAGGTTGGACCTTGGGTTTTTGGGCAAACTTGTGTAAGTGATGCAAAATTTGAGCTGTCTGTACAAAACTTGGGTCTTCTATTAATGCTGAATATGTACAAGTCAAGTTACAAAAATTAATATTTTGATTTGAATCTTAAGAGAACTACAGGATAAGATAATAATACCTGTTATTATTAACTATTTCATTTTGGACTTGACAACCCCGCGCATTGAAACTTTGTACATATTGTATTTGCTGTGAGCTTCTGTCTTATTTGAAAAACCGCTTTATGATGGTAAGCTATCAAAACAACTGTGGACCACTAATTCCTGTGGTGTCTGGTGTGCCCCAAGGCTCAATTTTAGGGCCCTTTCTGTGCGCATCGTTTTTAGGATCAGTGCTTCTACAGTCTCAGTGTGCTCGACTAATCAAGTATGCAGACGACATGACGGTTATTGAAAGAATAGATAAGAATTCGGACAGCAGCTTTCACGTCGGCGACATTCTCCGTCAATTACGATTCAAGAAAATGCTCGTCAACTGCAACAAATCTAAGCAAATAGTTATCAGCAGATCTCATAATGCCAGAATCATTCTGCATCCTGACTTTGCCTTTGTCAGTAATGGGAAGAAGACCGTTCCAGGACCACCATAAAATTCAAAAAATTGATATCTTTAAAAACGACATAAATTCATGAATTTGAACCCTTTTTCAGGTTTTTAAGACCTAAATTCATAAATTTAGGCGTTTTTAAAAATACCCAATTTTTCAAAGTTTTCAAAATCTCAAATTTGAGAACTACAATTTTACACCCCCTTAAAATCATGACCTTACAAGGACACCGAAAATCATAAAAGTTAAGAATCTCAAATTTGAGATTAAGATTATTTTCTCTCTCTCTCTTAAATCATGACCGCTCCAGGTGTTTTAGTAATTCCTGTTGTTGCTACTGCTTTGCACTCAGATGAACACTCAATTGTAGAGAACATCTGCTTCTCGCATTTATGAAGAAAAGCATTTCAATGTAAAGAGCTGTGACCTCCCACTCAAACATTTGAAAGGAAACAATGTATGAAAGAACAAACAGCTGCTACACCCACTTAGACATTTGTAAGACGTGGAATATATAACCAGCAAATCCTACTCCGGCGTCCCTTAAGAAATTTTTTTATTATAAAATGAGCAACATAAATGAGTTTTTAAAATTATATGGAACGCAAACAACTACAAATTTTGATTTAAAGAAAATCGCAAATCAATTAGGAATAAAGAATTTTCATGTTCTAATGAGAGACGAATTACAATTGATCAAAAATAAGCCAACAATAACTATAAATTTCATAACAAATCTTCACACGTCAGATCAAAAAGGAGTACATTGGTCAGCGGGGCATAGAAATAAAAATGGAGATAATTACTATTTTAACCGCCCGGAGGCTCAGAACTATTGGTTCGACTCATATGGATTACCTCCAACAAACGAAGTCAAAAAATTACTTGGCAATGGAACTTATAATACATTTCAAATTCAAAAACCGGGAACTACTTATTGTAGTCAATTATGTCTTTATGTTTTATTGAAATTACAGGAAGGAGTACCATTTCTAGATATTATGTTAGAATTGAATAAGGGAATTTCATTCCCGAAACGTTAGTACCAATAATAATGATAATTAAAAATCATTTCGTTGTAATTCATTTTGATAAAATCGGCCTCCGATATCTTCATCATCTAAATCTTTGATTTCGTAAGTAATCGGATAAGTTTGATTTATTTTACAAACTTCAAATATCTCTTTCGTCCAATAGCCAACAAAGCCTTTTTCAAATGTATTTTTATACTTAAATATTCTAACTCTATCTCCAATCTTAAATTTCGGTTTAAGTTTCTGCAAATTCGGATTACTCTCATTCGAATAATTATTTTCGAAAATTTTCTTTCGTATCAAATCAGGATCGTCAGAAGCATTCTTTGGAGTTTCTTCAATACCTGAATGAATCTTATTGTTATACTCTTCTACAATTCCTGGTAATATCTTCAACCATTTCTGATTTGTTTGCTCAGTAAATTTCTTGAAAATTTTATTTTTTAACGTCCGATTGAATCTTTCTACTACTACAGCCTTTCCAGCTTTTTCAGTTGAATAAACAATTTCAAATAGTGGCTTTACATTTCTGTTATAAAATTCCGACCCTTTATCAACAAACAATTTTTTTGGCTTTCTCTTACTTTCTTTAAAGATTTCTTCAAACGCATATTTAACTGACAGAGCACTTTTATTTTTTAAAGGCTTTACCCAAGCGTATCGTGTATATAAATCTATAACGGTCAATGCGTATTTATAATCTTTTTCATTCGGCATATGAATAAGATCAGCACTCCAAATATCATCTTTATTAAATACTTTTACTTTCAATAAATATTTAGGCCTTCTATATTCTTTATGAATTTCGGACGCATAGCGTCCTAGGTCATTCGACATTTCAGACGCGTAGATTCGAGCGTTGCTCTCAGACAGCTTTGCTGTCGTTTCATTTAAACCCTGACCGAATAATATTTTAGCTTGTAAAGCTTTCTTAACAAACATTCTTTCAATTTTTCTTCTAAATGTAGGATTTTGAATACTATCTAATTCTTGAATCATCTTCTTATCAGCTACATGTCGAGAACTTAGGTCATGATTTCGATAAGCTAAATCATGTCTGTAAGCTGCTTCATCTGCTCTGTTTATTGGTTCTTCACCTGGTTTTGGATTATTATTCTCATCTAGTCTTATATCTAATCGAGTTCCTGGACCGGTGTATGAATGACCAGGAAGATGTTTTTCTTTCGAATACTTACTCCAAATAAATCCAGGAAAGTTTTCTATTTTGTTTTGTATGTCGTTACCTTCATAGAATTTTACAATTTGAGTTTTTATTTTTGTTTAATAGATAATTTAATAACTCTAAATTAGCAATTTTTAATTTAATTAAATTTTTGGAATTTGTAGAATTCATTTTTAAAGATAAAAAAATTTTTAAAGATAAAATAAATGTTTTACCTTATCATACTAGGACTTAGATATATTCCAGAACCATCTTTAGTTTCTTTAATTTCAATTAAATCATCAACATTGTGGAGAATATTTTTAAGAACTCGTTTTCCTTCATCAACTAATTTTAATTTACTAGTTAAAATTATCTACTACTCCTTCTCCCTTAGCAACTTTGTCTAGCTCTCTGTTATGACGTTTTTGTTCTTCTAATGCTGCCTTCTCTGATTTATTTTTATTTACTGCTTGTACAAAACCAGCTGTCCCACCTGCAACACTACCCGCAGCTGCTATGCCACCTATTATTAGTGGAATTAATGGGAGAATTCCACCCTTCTTTTCTTCTTGTAATTTAATATCTTCTATCATTGGTTTACTTATGTAATACTTTTTTTTATTAATAGTAATAGTTTTAGGAGTATTTTTGTCAAGAATATTACGTAATTTTAATTCAACAGTTTTATTATTATTACTTTTCGCTTGCGACATTTTTAATAAAAAAATTTTAAGTTATTAAAAAATTTTAAGTTACTAAAAAATTTTAAGTTACCAAAAATTTTAAGTTATCAAAAATTTTAAGTTAAGAATTTTTTAATTTATTCTAGTTACGAAAAATTTTAATCTATTCTAGTTATGAAAAAAAATAATTAATTAATCCTAGCCATCTTTCCATTAAGAATTTCAATAGAATATTTTACATCTTCCAGCAATAAACCATAAGTCATCAATGAAGTTGTGGAATCTTTTTTTTCAATATTAATTGTTACATCACAACCAGTCTTGATAATATCTTCAGATTGCGCACTTAAATCGAAACAGAAAACAGGATATAAATGTCTCCAATCTCCAGGAGTTAATTGGGGTTCAACTCCAAATTCTATACAAAGATTTCGATAAGAATCATATCCTTCCATAAATTGATTATTGGTATCATCGAATCTTAATGGATCAATTGGATATCGGGTTTGATTTAATGAAACTTGTAAACTTCGAATTGTATTAATATGAAAAAGATTGTTGTTCTCATCAAAACTTGGAGAATTATTTCTTTGAAAAGTTAGTAATAAATATCTTGGAGCATTCGCAGTTCTAGTAAAATGCCAGTTAAATCTATGTTCGGAAAAAGTTACTGAACTAGCAGTACGCTTTAGAAAATTTACTGGAATTGGTTTGTTAGTATTTAATCTTTTTGCAATAGCTGTTTCAACCTCTAAACTAGGAGTAATATGCTTAATCCACCATTCAAGTCTATCAATTTTTAAATATGCTTTTTTCCAGTCTTACCAAAAAAGATTAATTCATTATTTGCTGTCCGAAGAATTATTAACTTAAATTTTAATTGATATGATATTTTATCATAATCTAAATATCTAAATAATGGAGGCAATGACCAATTTACTGTCTGTTTACTTTTCTTGTTAAATTCACGTCTTTCTTTATATGCACTATTGTTTGTTTTATTTAAATGATTTGCAATATTTTCTACATCTTTCGCAATTCCTGCGGCATCTGTTCCAGCGTGAGATAAATCATCAACAATTATACCATCATTAGTATCAGGAAACCAACCTTCGATTTCATGCTTTTTATTATTTTCACCAATTGTTACAAATCTAAGCATTGTATCAATTACACCTGGAGAATCACTTATTGTTTCTATATTTTGAGTTGCAACATCTAAACGCATTTGTGTAAATAATCTTGGAAAAAAAATTATTCTCTAATGCAATATTATCGCTATCTGGTAATGGTGTTGTAAAATTAGCATCACTATATAAAGAATATTCACAGTGTAAAAAGGAATCAGGTAAATATATATAACTCTGATGATTATCAACTTCAAAAATTAAGTCACCTCCGGTATTTACTCGACTGGAAGATCCGGGATTCATAGCAATTCTTATATAGTCATTCTTTTTTTGATTATAACTGACGAACGGAGGATCGTCTAATCTAAATTTATTTTCGATAAGCGAAGACATTTTTATAAAAAATAATTTGACTTTCTGTTTTTCTCACAGACAGTTAGAATTTTACCAAAAAAATTTTACTAAAAAATTTTACTAAAAAAATTTTACTAAAATATAATTTTAGAATTTTGCTAGACCAATGCCTCTTATTTCTTCAATTGAACGCTCTATGGCTACGCCTGTTTTCTTCCCCTTTTTACTATCAGACGGAGCTCCGCTCCTCAAGGTTTCACCCCCTACAGCTATGTTAGCAATTTTGTTTTTTGTTTCCTCTGAAAGTTTTTTTAAATTTTTTAGTTCTTCAGAATCATTCTTAAGTTTACGAATAGTTTCTAGTTGTTTTAATTCGTTTTGAGACTTAACAGCATTTGATATTGCACTAGCTGTACTACCTATAGCAGCTGCTCTTTTTGCAGCAGATGTAATCAAATCTTTATTATTTTTAATTAAGTTAACGATACTTCCAATACCAGAAAATATACCATCCCCTTCTTTTTGAATTGTTTCTACACTGTCATAATGGTAAACAGATTTCATAGATGGTTCATGAGCAATTTTTTGATTTGAAGCAAAATGTTTAAGATTGTGTTTATAAATTATAGGCATTTTTTAGGATTAAATTTGACTTTTGGGAAAAAAATTTACGATTGGTTAGTAACCTGAGGACCTTTGGTCCGATCGGCTAAAGCCTCAGAACAAGGTTCTATAGGTTAGAAACCCATGACTTCGTCGATCAAGATATACGTTTGTGAATGGACAACAACTTCGAGATAACTTTATTAATTGCCTGTTCCACTTTATCTATTGCGTCAAGTAGCGTGTGATGTACTTTAATTTCTTTTCTATTAACTTGCATTTTCTCCTGATTAATCTTCAATGCCGTTTTAAGTGCATTTAACTTAATTTTAAGAACATCTAATTGTCTTTTAACAGAATCTAACTGTTCTTTATTTTCTTTAGAGTTTTCTTGTAAATTTTTCTTTAATTCATTTTCTAAATTGATTTTAAGATTTTTCATTTTATCAACTTTTTGATTAAGTGAGTTTACTTCATTTATTATTCTATTCATCTTTTTCATTTGTTGAGTAATTTTAGAACTTAATTCATCAACACTTTTTTGGAATGTAGTTTGTAACTGTTTTAAATTTTTTTAAATTCTTTCAGGAAGTTTTTTCTATTTCATCTTCTAATTGTTCTTTTAAACATTTGTATCTGATGTTTATTTTTAATGACTGCAGATTTTAACTTTATAGAAAGTAATATTAAAATTTTTGATTGTTCTGAAATCTTTTTAAAAAGTTTTGCTATATCTGCTTCTAGCTCTCTATCCTTTTTATCAAGTTTTAATAATTTTTCGTTTAATGATTTGTCATTAAGTTTTAGCAACTTTAATTCATTCATCAGTGGAACCATAACGTCGTTGATATATTTTTCTTTTAGGTCATTGATTTGTGTATCAACATATTGTTTATTTGTTAACTCTGTATTTTGTTGCGAAAGAATAGAAAGATGCAATGGACCAGATAAAACGTCTCCAGTTTTCATGATATAATTTTTTATCTCTATTTCTAATTCACGATTATTCGGGATATATGCACCTCCACCAACATTTGGTAACATCATTTTTTAACAATAATAAAATAAAATTTTTTCTAATAAAAATAAAAAAATAAATTTTTTTCTAATAAAAATAAAAAAAATAAAATTTTTTCTAATAAGAAAAAATAAAATTTGTTCTAATAAGAATAAAAAAATGGAAAATCCAAATTTCAAAAAATTATATTCTCCCGTATCATCCTGTTCTTCTTATTCGACGAGATCAACGGGATTTGAAAATAAATGTTTTGATAATAATAATACTGTTACAAATCCATGTATAGATGTTAATCTTTTGTTTCAATTACAAACCGAAATATTTAGAGAACAGACTAAAGGTTTACCTTCTATAGAAACTAACTATTGCATTTATCCAGGTGATCCATTTATTAAATTTATGGATATTGTTAGTAAATATAATGATGTGGCTTATGTTGAATTAAATAAAGAAAATATGGTTATAATAGGACATAATAATGTTTACGGATTTATTAGAGCAGTGTTGCCGATTAGCAATACTGATTGGATAGAAAATAAAATTATCAATTATATCAATATTAAAGAATTAGTTAAAAAATTAAAATCTTTTTCGAAAGAAAAAATAAGACTATTTGTTGTTGAACAAAACCAATGTAATATTCACATAGAAAGTAAAAAACATAATGAAGAATTATTATGTCAAGTATATTATAGAGATACTATTTATAAACAAGAAACATTAGAAATGCCACAAAGATGTGATGATGATACATATATAGGTTTATATTCAAACTTAAATATCAATTTATTAAAATCTTATATAAATGGGTTAGCTCAACAAGAAAAAATTTACATGTGGACAACACCCTATAAAAGTTTAGACAATGATAAAAATTCTAAAAATAATAAAAGTTTTAACATCATGAAAATGTGAATTTTAAAGAATCTTATCATAATAATGATGATGATAATATAGATGATGATTTTGAAACATCTGAAAAAGGTGTGAATGGTAACAAAGATTATAATAATATTAGTAATTATAAAAATTTAAGTGAAGAAAAATTTATATCACAACATGATATTAATGCTACATATAATCAAAATTTATCTAAATTTCATTTTCTTACAATTGAAAATAATAATGATGGAATAGTTGAAGATACTGTTAGACAACTATGTGTCGGGTCTACAAAATTTAAATTAGGATTTACATCTAATCAATTTAAAATTTTATCATCTTTAATAAAAACTAAAAATGATTCAGATTATGGTGGTGTTATTAAATTTTCCAAAAGAGATCAAAGACCAATATTTTTCACTATTATATATTATCAAATAATAAATATAATTTGGAATTAGATATTCCTATCAGGGAATGGCATCCTATAAGGGAATGGCATCCTATACCAAAAAGTGTAATTTATGATGTTGAAGAATCAATTTATGATCATGATGAAGAATCAATTTATGATGATAATGAAGAATCAATAGATAGTGAAAATAAATTTAAATTATCTTTTGATAAATAGTTATATGATAAAACTTAATATGATAAAACTTAATGTGATAAAACTTAATGTGATAAAACTTAATGTGACAAAGAAAATGAAATAACTAAAGAACGTGAAATATATAATTATATAAAATAACTCTCAAGACCTTGATATTAGAATGTTTATATCTAAAATTAAAACCCAAATTTTTTCTTTAAAAAATAAAAAAATGGAAAATACCAAGTTTTATTGTAACTTATGTAAAAAAAAGTTGCAAACAAAAAGAAGTTATCAATCTCATTTACAAAGTAAATTGCATTTACAAAATGTAGATCGAGTTGATGAAGGAAATATATTAAAATTAAATAATTATAAAAACTATCTAGAAACATTGCCTACTGATATAGAAGTTAAAAAAATATTTGATGATTATTCACATTCGGAATATAAAAAAGTTTTTAATAATGAAGATGAGTCCATACCCGATGAAAGATATTTATTTAATGATGCAGATGAATTTAACGAAATAGATGAATTAAACGAAATTAAAAAAACAGATGAAGCTGTACACGGGACATCGGAGATGTCTTCCAGGGCTTCGCCATTAACAGATATAAAATATTTATTTAATCAGACTGTTGAACATAGTGAAACCGATGAAACGTTTTATAATGTATAAAAAAACTTTTTCAAAATATTTAAGAAATCTTTCAAATGTTATATGAATGTAGAAGTACTTTATACAAAAAATTGACCTGATGGAATTCCTGAAGAAATAATACAAGGACATCTTACAAATTCACAAGAAATTCATAATGTAAATGATATACAACCCATATTTGAATCGATGATACTTAAATTAGAAAATTGTATAATTGAAGCCCAGTTACGTGAATCTGGTTGGAGATTTGTTAAAATACTATCTAAGAAAATAGTAATTGATAAATATAAAAATAATACTGGTGGTAGTTATGTTCCTTTACCTTTCAGTTCACCACAAATAATCAACATAAAAAATGAAGATGATTATTGTTTTCTGTGGAGTATTATAGCACATTTACATCCTGCAGAATATCACAAAGAAAGACTAAGTCATTATAATAAAGAAGAATATATAAAGGAATTTCATCTTTCGGATGGTTTAGATGAATTTCCATATGATTATAATAGGTTAACAAAGTTTCATAAAAAGAATAAAAATTTAATAGAAGTAAATGTTTTTGAATTAAAGGTGAAGTATGTTTCTATTGGTAAAATTACTCCACTTTACTCAGATTCAAAAAAATTTTATTTGAATAATAAAAATTTATGTCAATCAGAAATAGTATACAATGAAAGAGGAAATTACATGCATCATAATATTTTTTACCAAGGAAATATAATATGTACTGAAAAATTTGAAATTGTTAAAACACTATCACCAATAATGATTAATCATAATAATTATAAAGGACGTAATGATGATTATAAATACAAATATTCATCTTTATCTTTAGAATATCAACAAAACTTAGAACATTTAAATAAAAATTTACAAAAATGTAAAACAGATTATCAACAACAATTAAAAATGTTACTACAAGAATATCACCATAAATATCAAAATAAGATAGAAACAATTCAAAAATTAAATGAAGAAAATGAAGACAAATGTCAACAACAATATAAAGAACAATATGATAAAGAATATATTTATCAGCTACAAATATTAAATCAAAATTATCAACAGTCTGAAAAAGATTTACAAAGATATATCGACTTAACACATGAAATATATCAAGATAAATTTGAAAAACTAGAACAAACAAAACAACCAGCACAAGCGAATATATTATATTATAAGGGTCATTTTATATTGTGTAAAGATGTTTCCATATTTACAAAAACTTCAGATAATGCTAATTTTCCCTGTCTCCAATGTATGACGAGCTTTAGAACTAAAGAAGAAATGAATAGACATTTGGAGAATTGTCAGCAAAACGAAGCAGTTGAAAATACTTGTCCTAAAGATGATTATTTAGAATACAATAAATGCTATTTCAAAAATAAAGTACCCTTTACTATTTATTGTGATTTTGAAGCATATAATGTTAACATAACACAAAATCAAAACGAAGGTTCTAGTGCTTCGCCCGATTCTGATAATGGTACGGACCAAGTAGAACCTTCGGTTTGTAAATATGAAAAAAGTGCATCTGAGCAAAGCAAAGAAAAATATTTATTTGAACAAAAACCATTATGTTGGGGAATGTACATTCACTCAAATTATCCTAATTTATTTAAATCAGAATATTATCAATACTATGGTGAAGATAGTTCAGAAATGTTTACAAAGAAAGTAGAAGAATTACAAGGTCGCTTCTCACAATTGCTTGAAACAAATATACCAATGCTTCCATTAACGGATGAAGAAAAAATTAATTTTGTTAATGAAACAAATTGTGATTACTGTGGAAAAGAATTTACAAAAAATTATAAAAATGGCAAAGGTATAGGCATAGATCTTGATAAGCGAAGCGGCGGCTCTGCCGACAAAGTAAAAGATCATGATCATCTAAATGGATTATATAGAGGTGCAGCACATAATTCTTGTAATCTTAATGCTAATAAATTTAAATATAACTTTGTTCCTCTATATTTCGATAATGGTTCTAAATATGATTTCCATTTAATAATGAAAGATTTATTTTCATCTGAAAAATTACAACAACAACAAATAAATGTACTATGTAAACAAGAAGAAGAATATTTTTCAATGCAATTAGGTTGTATTAGAATTTTAGATGCATTTAGATTTTTTACTCCTTATTCATTAGATGTTATGGGAAAAACTTTGAAACCTGAACAATGTAAAATATTAAATAAATATAATTTAAAACCTTTAATAGGCATATTTCCGTATGGGTACACAACTGGAGATAAAACCTGTCGTTCACAGTCGAAGACTGATTTTAATTCTGTGAATAAAATTATGGAAGAAAAACAACTTCCTCCAATAAATAAATTTAAATCAACATTAAAACAATCACAATTATCTGAAGAAGATTATGCAGAAGCTGAAAAAAATTGGAGAGAGTTAAATTGTAAAACAATGTATGATTATACAATGAAATATCTTCAGATAGATGTATTAATCCTTGCTGATCTTTTTGAAAACTTTCGTGACATGTGTTTAGAATATTACGGAATAGATCCATGTTATTGTTATTCTACACCAGGTTTAACATGGTTAGCAGGATTAAAACATACTGATGTTCAAGCCGATGGCTCTAGGACAAATTCCGTTAAACTTAAACATTATAAAGAAAATACATATGATAAATTATTATTTTTTGAATCTGGAATTAGAGGTGGAGTTTCATCAGTTTTAGGTAATAGATATGTTAAATGTTATAATAAAAAAGTAAATCCTGATGATTATGTAATAATGAAACCTTTATCTCCAGAAGAAAGCGATCAGTTTATAAAATTGTTTAATCAAAATATAGAAGGACTTATATCAAATGAAGATAGTCAAGCAGCAGTTAATGAAATCATGAGAGGAAACTATTTGTTATATTATGATTTTAATAGCTTATATTCTTCTTGCATGATACAAGAATTACCAACAGGTGAAATGACATGGTGTAATATTCTTGATTATCAAAAAACACATGATGGTGAAAATAATTTTGGTTATATATATGAAGTTGATTTAGCATATCCTGATTATATAAAAGGTGCAACAAAATATTATCCTTTCTGTCCAGAAAACAAAATTCCCAATATAGAAGATTTTTCAGATTATCAAAAGTCTATAATTCCTAAGAAATACAGACCAACAAAAAAACTTATGTTAACACAAGGTAATAAAGGAAAGTATGTTGTTGAAGGAAGAATGCTAGATTGGTATTTAGAACATGGAATGATTCTCACCAAAATACATCGAAAACTATTTTATCAAAAATCTAAATGGTTAAAAAATTATATAGAGTTCAATATTGAAAAACGTAAAATAGCTAAAAGAAATAAAGATGATTTTGGAAACGTGTTTTTCAAATTAATGAATAATGCATTTTATGGTAAGACTTTAGAAAATGTGCGTAATAGACAAAATATTGAAATAGTTTATGATAGAGATAGGTTTCAAAATTTAACAAGGAAACCTACATATAAAAGAACTACTAGATTTAGTGATAATCTATGTGCTGTACATTTACGTCGAATCAGCGTAAAACATGATAAGTTTAATTTTATAGGATTCACTATATTAGAATTAGCTAAACTATTTATGTATAAATTTATAAATGATTATTTAGCACCTGCTTATGGCAAAAACTATAAATTACACTTTACAGATACCGATTCTGTTTTCTTAGAATTAACAGTACCGTATAATTCTTCACTTGATAAAGAAATAGATAAAATAAAAGATATCATTCATCCCCCCTTCTGATTTATGTAAAGTAAAGATGAACTAGAAGGAAATGAAGATTTCATAACAGAAGCTATATTTTTAAAATCTAAATGTTATTGTTATAATACAACTAATAATATTAAAACACATAAAACATTAAAAGGAATTTCAAAGGCATCAGTGGCTAATCAAATAACATTTCAAGATTATAAAAATGTATTATTTAATAATGAAATAAAAACATCATGTAATTATAGACTTAATTCAAAGAAACATAAAATGTACTTAAAAGAGGAACATAAATTAGCATTAGATCCATTTGATGATAAAAGAAAGATTTTGCTGATGGAATAACTACTGAACCTTTTTAAAGTTTATTTATTATTATTTAAATCCGTCTAGAAAAAATTTTTTACTATTTAAATCAGTCAAGAAAAAATTTTTTTATTATTTAAATCAGTCTAGAATAAAAATTTTATTATTTATTACTCAGTATAAAAATTTTTTATTACTCAGTAAACAAATCTTCTATAACTCTATCATGAATTTTTTTATCAATATTAATTGTAATGAAGCCATAATCTTTTGACCAAGCATTATTACACGATTGTTTAAATTCATCTTTATTTCTTACGCATAAATCTCTTAACAAATCACTTAAGTTTCTTGCATTTATTTCAAATAGTATAAATATATTTGCATTCTTTCTAATAACACTTCCATCTAATGAATACATACTTTGTGTTAAATAAAAAACACTACAGTTATTATGTCTACCTCTTGTAAAATAATTTCTCTGAACTGACTGATTTTTATCATTAACACAATCATCAAAAATTACACAATGTTTCATTGTTTTATCTAGTTTACTAGGATCTTGCATATTACCACTATCATCTATTAATTGTATCTTTATATGCTTATTTTTATTGGATTCTACAAATTGACTATTTTTTGCTGCTTCTTCACACAACGAACTTATTTCTTCTTCATCTTCAGATTTTTCATATTCTTCGAATAGGGAAGCAATTGCTGTTTTTTTAAGATTATTTTCAAATCCATATTTTAAAAATTGATAGACGGGTTGTTCTGCTGTTGTTGTATAAATTATAAGATTGTTATAATCCAAAAAATTTGGAGTCGTGAGAACTTTAAATAATAGATAAGTTTTTCCACAACCTGATCTTCCACAGATAACTGTTAAAACTTTATTAGATAAATTTGGATGATGATTAAATTTGAGTTTTTTTTATTTAATGGTGGTAGTTCACTCATTTTTAATAAAAAAATTATTTTTTATTTTAATTTAATTTTTTTGTTTTTAAAGAAGAATAATAATAATAAGAAGAAAATTAAACTTCTCTAGCTTCGCGTGGGAGTTTATACCTCTCGAACGGGAGTTTATACCTCCCGAACCAAAAGATCTATCATAATCTCTTCACCTCCAAAATTTATTTTTTGTCCTTTCTCATCAGTGATTCTAATGTTAATGTTGTTAATAGTTTTCTTGTAATAGGGGAATATATTAATGTTTGTGGAATTACATTTAGTCTATAACCAATGGGTACAGTAAAAGCTGGAAAACTGAATATTAAATTTGACAATTTACCATTTATATATCCTCCTTCAATAATGTCATAATGTACAACAATTGAATTTATTTCAGTTATTTTTGGAATCTTCTCACTTAAATGATAACCTTGACTATAAGTTTGTTTATTAAATCCTAAAAGCTTTGACAATGATCTATCATGATTAAAATCAACTTGATGATTTTCGTCTAAAGTAAGAGAAAATTTATTAACTGCCGGTTCAACTGCAAAATGTAATTGTTTCTTATCTTTAAATGGTATACATAAATATCTCTTAATTTCATTTGATATTGATTCAACTTCGTAAGAACCAGGAAGAAAAGTTAGTATTTTCCACGTTTTGCCATTATCAGTAGAATATCTAAATTGATCATTCACATCCTTGATAACGTTTTGAATAGTGTTAAATGTAGAGAAACTAGTCAATGCAATTTGATAATTTCTATTTTGTTCTAAATGTAGAATGGGTTCTAAATTACAAGTGTGTGATGAAGTAGTTGTTAAAATTTTTAACGTCGTACTAAATTTTGATGAACACAAAATCTCTGTTAAATTTTCTAAATGATTATTAATTTTGTCAAAATCTACTGATGATAATTCTCTCAAAGACGTTTTTAAACTAAAAAATTTAAACAGATATTTATTTATAAAATATTTTTTATAAAAAAATCGTAGATAAAAATCATAGGTAAAAATCATAAATAAAAATCGTACATAAAAATTAGAAACAACATATTTCAGCTACGTGCGAAGCCCTTAAAGACATCGGAGATGTCCCGTTATACTTTTATAATCCTCTTCATTTTGAATCTTCTTTTCTAACAGTCTTTTCAATATAGCATGAATTTCATTGAAACTAGAATTATGTCCTTCTTTTATTGCCGATATTAAAATATTTAATCTATTTAGTAATTCTTGTGGATCATCTGGTAAAAATACAGTTGTTTCTGTTTTAAAACCTTTTCCTACTTTAATTCCCGATGATAATAAATTTTGTAATTGTTTATAACGTCTAAGAGTTTTTACTGCACCAACTCTATCTAACATAGCTTTATATTTTATGAGATCTTCTACAGCATAATTATTTAAATCTGCTCCTCTTAAAAGTTCAACAAAATTTCTATCTAAACTAAAAGGAGATTTATCTGATGAAAAAATTAAACCTCGAAAAGGTTGTGGAAATATTTCTTTTTGTCCGAGATAAAATCTAGGTATTGTTTTTCCATCTATAAATGAAATAGAATGTTCAAATTGCATAAATTTTGGTAATTTCTTATTAATGTTTGATTCTAGTAATCCATAGTCATCTAATATAGTTTTGTGCTCTGGATCTGTTATATCAATTTGTTTATCATTATTTGTAAGTTCTTTTTCAAGAGTTTTAAATGGTTTCATAGCTTTTTCAAAATCAGTTTTTACTTGCTCGGTTTGCTGCATTTTTTCAAACATATCAGATTGAATACCAGCTTTTATCATTCTATGTTGAAGATGATTTTCTTTCATAATATTTCTTTGTTTTATTAACTCTTCGAATTGTTTTATTCTTTTTAAATTATCAGCTCTAATTTTATCCATTTTTAAAATATAATATTTCAATTTTATGGTAACATTGGAATACAGCAAAAACATTTTACTGAACAAATTATTTTTTATTGCTTTGTTGTCTGACATCTTTTCGTTTAAAGTTTTCTCGTTTTAAGTTTTGTTTAATAAAGTTTTGCTTAAATTTTCGCTTAAAGTTTTTAGCTCTTCTAAAAAAATTTTATCATTTTCTTCATTAGAAATTTTACCATCACTAAAAGTTTTGCCATCACTAGAAATTTTGCCATCCTTTGTATTTTTATCATCAACTTTTTCTGACTGTAATTGAAATGATATTTGATTTATTTCATTAGCTATTTGATCAAATTTTTCAATCTCATCTAGCGTAATAACATTATCATCACATACTCTTTGAAAGTAGTAATGCAATTTGTCATAGACTTCTTTAATATGTAAATGCTTAGATTTTAATTTTTTTCGTTTCTTAGTTATTAAAGATTTATCTAACATTGTAACAAGTGAAGTTGCAAAAACACCCGTACCTGTTAAAGCTGTAGCAACTACTGGAATTATTAAAACACCTGAAGATATAACAATTGTTAAAGCACTTAAACTTATTGTTAAGAATATGCCAATTCCTTGTGTTACATTCTTAACTTTGGTCCATCTCTTTCTTAAGTTTTTATAATGTTCTAGTCTAAGTAATAATTGAGATTCCTTATCTTTCATATAGCGTACTCTATCTTCGTTTTTTTTCTTTGTTCATTTTTTCAATGTTCATCTTTTCAATGTCCTTTAAAGTAGAACTACGTTCATATGATAACGAAGGATATATTTTTGCGTTTTCTTCCATTTTCTTCGCCGTTGAGGTTTCTTCCACTTTTGTTTCATTCATTTTTAAAGAAATATTTTGAATAAATATTTTGAATACAATCTTCTGAAATTCTATTTAAATCGAAATTCGTAGTTTGTTTGCCGTATAATTTCAAAAACTCATTTATGTTGCTCATTTTTATAGAAGACAAAATGTTTCTATTATATTCCCGTAAATGAGAAATTAATAACAACACATGGATATTTCAATTTACTTTGCATACATTAAAATACATGTAAATTTGTCCACGCGTGGACGCGTTCTAATTGGTTGAAACACTATATTGTATTTACATGTGCAATAGGAAATAACATTGCATATAAAACAGGAAATAGCATTGCATATAAGACAGACAGATACAAGTTTTCTAAACAATGGGATTTCTGTCCACGCTGTGGACGCGTTCTAATTGGTTGAAACACGGTATTTTAGCTGAATGGCATAGTAATTGCATGTACATGTAAAACAGGAAATAACATTGCATATAAAACAGAGGGGTTTCAAGAATGATAAATTTTCTTCACAGCGCGTCTAATGTTAACGCGTGAACGTGATTTGATTAGTTGAATGGCGCAGTATTTTAGCTGAATGGCGCACCATTGTTCAAGAAAATAATGGCATAGGTCAAAACATTGAAAGTAAAGTGTCGTGCGGCCGTCGCAGTAACAAAGCAGGGATTCACATCCAATTTCCATTGAATATGTCACCGCAGTATTGTCGTTAAAAGACGCACCATTGTTTGACAGAAGAATGGAATCATTTGGAATGTCACATAATTGCTTTACACAATGAAAATTATCCATCCTTTTTTAGTCAATCTTCCGATAACGTTAGGTCGTGATTTTAAAAGTACAATAGAAAAATACACCCTACAAAGCATAGGAAAATTGTCTGCTAATTTTACCTAATTGAAATGAAACTTCGGTAATTGATATTTGCTTCAAGAGACTATAAAAATATGTCTTGTCATTATCACAAAGATATAGGAGATAGTTGATGTGCTTACCAATAAAAATTTTACACATAACACTGAGTGAATTGTTTCTTTTTTCATGCAACAAGAATTTGCGTAAGTTTACAATTGTATTATCCTCTCCACCATTTGGCTCTATGAAATCACTCAAAGAATCTGTAAATTCACGCCTCTCTCTCAAAATATATTCCTCTTCAATTCCTCTCGTAATTTTTCATCCTCCCGCAACGATTGTTTTCTCTATCTTCAAATTAATCTTGTCTCATTTTGAGAAATATATGACGAGAGCGTTTTGACACAACCTCTCTGACAAGAAACACTTTAAATTAAATAAGTCTTCAGCACATTTGTTTGAAATAGCCATATCGATTATTGTTGTTGTGTATTGTTTTCACGGCATTGCAAGCCGACGAAGAGTATAGGATTTGCTGGATATATATTCCACGTCTTACAAATGTCTAAGTGGGTGTAGCAGCTGTTTGTTCTTCATACATTGTTTCCTTTCAAATGTTTGAGTGGGAGGTCACAGCTCTTTACATTGAAATGCTTTTCTTCATAAATGCGAGAAGCAGATGTTCTCTACAATTGAGTGTTCATCTGAGTGCAAAGCAGTAGCAACAACAGGAATTACTAAAACACCTGGAGCGGTCATGATTTAAGAGAGAGAGAGAGAAAATAATCTTAATCTCAAATTAAGATTATTAACTTTTATGATTTCGGTGTCCTTGTAAGGTCATGATTTTAAGGGGGTGTAAAATTGTAATTCTCAAATTTGAGATTTTGAAAAATTTGAAAGATGGGGTATTTTTAAAAACGCCTAAATTTATGAATTTAGGTCTTAAAAACCTGAAAAAGGGTTCAAATTCATGAATTTATGTCGTTTTTAAAAATACCATTTTTTCAAAAAATGGTACTTTTTAAATGGACTAAATTCATGTATTTAGGTCTTAAAAAACAAAAAAAAAATAGAAAATAAAAAAAAAAAAAAAAAAAAAAAAAAAAAAAAAAAAAAAAAAAAAAAAAAAAAAAAAAAAAAAAAGAAAAAAAAAAAAAAAAAAACCCCCCCCCCTGAAAAAGGGTTCAAATTCATGAATTTATGTCGTTTTTAAAGATATCAATTTTTTGAATTTTATGGTGGTCCTGGAATGGTCTTCTTCCCATTACTTTTGTCGATTCAATTTCGATTCTTGGTGTCATTTTGAACAATAACTTGTCTTGGGATGCTCACTTTGACAACGTTTGCCTTTCCGCATCCCGTCGACTTTGCGCTCTAAAGCGATTGATGCAGGTTTTTGTGATGTACGTTCAGGCAATGCTCTTGTACGCCTCTCCTCTTTTTTGTGAACTGTCTTATCACACCAAGAAAAACATAAATTGTTTTCATAAGCGCGCCCATAGGATCATTTGTAATGTTGATTGTAAGTGTGATGTTATTCCTGAATTTGAGGATCAACGTGTGAAACAATCAATGTCTTTCTTACTGAAATGTGAATATGATGACCATCCTTTGAATTACTGTGTGCCCCGTCGTCTCTTTTACACGAATCATTTTTGCTTGCCTACAGCAAGAACAGCTAGAAGAGGTAACTCTTTTTTCTCATGGGTGTGTGCTCTGTATAATAGATGTATGTTTTAACAAAACTGATTTTGTTGTACTGTGTTGGACGAAGTTTTTGTCTGTCTGCCAAAGCAGTGTCTTAACTTGTAATGACTTGTCTAAAAACCTATTTTGAAATTGTATCGTGTAAAATTGCTTGTACGATTTCTATTTTGAAGAAGACAAATATACGATTTCTCTCTCTCTCTCTCTCTCTCTCTCTCTCTCTCTCTCTTACATGTACTTTTGTTGTATTTGTGCATATTGAATTTTTAGTATAT